>CAXIWF010001305.1:0-36132 GCA_964036045.1 Eutreptiella sp. 'Long Island Sound 2002' | reverse complement strand
TAGACTAGCAAGCCCCGGCCGCTCAGCCGACCACAGAAACCAGAGGCATGGCACGAGGGTTCCTCTCGTACTACCACGCGCTGCCGTCGTCAAACCCAATCATCACAAGTGTGAAGGCAATCGCGAAGGATCGCCGTCGAGAAGCAAACCGTGCTCATCGGGAGTTCTGAAGACAGAATAGCGGCCGTTGCAGGAGGGTAAAACCAACCTGTCTCACGACGGTCTAAACCCAGCTCACGTTCCCTGTTGGTGGGTGAACAATCCAACTCTTCTACTCGGCTGCAGGTGAGAAGCTAGGAAGAGCCGACATCGAAGGATCAAAAAGCAACGTCGCTTCGAACGCTTGGCTGCCACAAGCCAGTTATCCCTGTGGTAATTTTTCTGACACCTCTGGCTTCAATATCCGGAACTCGCGTGCTTGACCAAAGGATCGCAAGGCCACGCTTGCACATTGTGGACTCTTACTGAAAGTGACTGCATCAGCAGTGCCTTTGACCTGCTCCTCTGTGAGGGGTTTCCGTCCCGCCTGAGCAGTGCTTCGGGACACCTGCGTTGTCCTGTAACAGGTGTGCCGCCCCAGCCAAACTCCCCATCTGAGCAGTGTCCCGAAGCTGCGGCGAACAAAGCACCTGGGTCGCACACGGGCCCGAGGGCCCGGAACTGTGCTTGGCACACGAAGCGGTGAGGCCGTGAGGCACGACGCAAGGGACGTGCCTCTAGGTCGGGCACCAAGAGGTGCCAGCGGCTGCCGTACCCGAATCATCCGATTAGTAAAGCGGCTGTGGAGGTAGTGGTATTTCATTGCAAGCTTGCGCGTAGCAGCGCGGAGCCTCATCATATCCAGAAGGACGGAAGAGCCGACAGTCGAGATGGCCGCGAAGGCCATGATCAATGCCATGAGTTGGCGCGCACTTCCCACCTGTGCTACACCCTCCATGCTGCTGCACTCTGTCAGACTAGAGTCAAACTCAACAGGGTCTTCTTTCCCCGCTGGAACACCCAAGCCCGTTCCCTTGGCGGTTGGTTCACCAGCCAGCATCTAGGGACAGCAGGAATCTCGTTGATCCATTCATGCGCGTCAATAATCAGTCGACGAGGCATTTGGCTACCTTAAGAGAGTCATAGTTACTCCCGCCGTTTACCCGCGCTTGGCTAAATCTCTTTGCATTGACAATCAGAGCACTGGGCAGAAGTCACCTCGCGGAACCAGCCAGCAGGTCCCATCGCAAAGCTGTGTTTCAATTAAACAGTCAGATTCCCCTGCGTAGTACACAGTTCCGAGTAGACCACACGTGGGTGCCACGGATGGGGCCGACGTCTCAGGTCGGCCATCTCCCCGCCCACGGGAACTGAAGCCAGGCCGCACCCGAAGGCACAGCCTCTCTTCTTTGCACACCCAAAGCTCCGTGCCTCCACCCAAGAGCCGCGGCGGGGCGTGCTTGGCCGTTCCGAGGCACAAGGATCACGCCCGCTGGAGAAGCGGCCTTCGGCTGAGGTGGGGCCTGGACGCCCACGGCCAGAGGACGGCTGGGAAGCCAGCCCTGGCACAGGACAACCAAGCCCCGGAGGGTTCCGTGCAATCCCGACGGGCAGGCCTGACACCCTGGCCCTTGGAGCCACCGCATCTTCCGAAGGTACACAACCAGTTTGCCGATTTCCCTTAGCTGCATTTGCACTGTTGACCAGCGGCGTCTAGCCGAAGAGACCAGCTGCGGTGATTCGGTACGGAGCCATTCCAATCGGATCAGAGCCCCCAGATGGGGGCTTGTCCCGGTTTGGTCACCAAGGGTTCACGCTTTGTTGCACAACTTCGCAGGGCGTTCCATGGAGTCGGTGGCCACCAAAGGCATGGCGCATTCCGGGTCGGCCGAGGCCAAACCCTCAGAGCAGGGCACGCGTAAGTCCAATGGTACCAATGCAGCACCATCTTGCCAAGCAGAGAGCTATGTCGCCATGCAGCATGTCAGTGGATAGCCCACACACTCCAGCTGTCAGATGGAAAAGACAACTCCACAGGGGCGCCACCGAGACGCGGCCCCGCAGCACCGGACTTGAGAACACCAGCGTTGCCACTGGCCCTTCCCAGCAATCTCTCCGAGAAAGCGTTCTGAGTATCATCAGCCAAGACCCTGGTACCAGCGTGTCGGAATATTAGATTCGTCTGCCTGTTCGCCACTCCTGCAAGGCAGAGCCCTGGCACCGAGCTTCACCCGAAGGGCACAGCGCCGCGCACCCCATGGCACCCAGTGGGGGACCAGCACGGCGCCAGCCGCGGGACGGGCGACCCGGAGCCAGAGGCCCCGAACTTTGCAGCCTTTGCCGTATCCGTGAGCATTGCCATCTGGCTTACAATCGACTGACCCATATTCAACGGCTGTTGGTATGGAAGCCTGCTCCACTCCAGTCCTCAACCACTCAGGCCAGCAGCAGGCCTCTGCAAGAGAGAGCCTGCATGAGCCACCAGAAAGAATACTCGCTACTGCAACCAAGATCTGCACCAAGGGATACTTCCCTCCGGGTCACCCCGGAGCCAGCACCGCGAACCCTTGCGTCTCGCCTACGCACTGCTGCACCTGCCCTGCTGCCACAGCAGCGGCGCGGTGTAAGTCAAACAACGCCTCTGGCTTGAGCATCATCCATTTTCGAAGCTGCCCGCTTCGGCAGGTGGGTTGTTACACACTCCTAAGCGGATTCCAACCTTCATGGCCACCGCCCTGCTATCTCTAGCGGACAACATCCTTTGTGGATTCTATGTATGAGCCAGCACTTGAACCCTGCAACCGCGCTCTCGGATCATCCCGCATCGCCAGCACTGCTTACCAGTAATGGCCCACATGGGGCTGCACACTGTTCCGGGTTGGGCCCCAGCGGCCTCAGCGGATGCCCGGGCAGAATGCCCCACCCCGCTGAGGCCAGAAGGCTGCCACCATCTCTCAAACACACTCAGGCACAGCGGACTGCGTTGGGCACGCCGTCGGCCAGGGATGGCCTTTGACGCGCCACACACAGACGCCGGATGCAGAGAAGTGTGCCTCCGATGCTTGCCCATTCACAGTTTGAGAATAGGTTGAGGACTGATAGACTCCCCAGAATGCCTCTCATGCATTGCTTTACCGGACAAAAGCCGCATCACGATCGACGAGTTCGGACACACTCCCAGCCCCAGCTATCCTGAGGGAAACTTGGGCGGAAACCAGCTACTAGATGGTTCGATTGGCCTTTCACCCCTATGCCCCGCTCAGACAACACGATTTGCACGTCAGGATTGCGACCGGCCTCCACCGCAGTTTCCCACGGCTTCGCCGTAGCCAGGTATAGTTCACCATCTTTCGGGTCCCATGGAGGACACCTCGCACTCAGAACCAGTGTCCATTGGATTCAGGCTCGGCAGCTCTTGCATCAGATCGGTTTGCCATTGCACGCCATGGAGAAACATGCGGCACGCAGCACCATAGATCCCGCATGGATCCAAGAGGCAGCACCGCGGCGCAGAGTCCCCAGAGGCATGGCCACACGCTCTTCAGAGTCCCCAAAGGCGCGGTGAAACACAGTAGCACCGCGGAGAAAGTGGTCCGTTCGCTTTAACCAGGCAACGTTCGGGAGAATCGGCAGCTGCGGCCACTGCTGCATGCCACGCCTGGGTCGGGTCGCGGAGGCCAAACCCGGCCAAGGCGGCGGCACAGCGGGCCCCGCCACCAGTTGCTCCGTACCAGCTTTGACTACACGCACAGCATTGCCTGCGGCCTCCGATAGACTCCTTGGTCCGTGTTTCAAGACGGGCAGGGGATGTCCCTGCCTTGCCAAGCCACTCTTGACACCTTTGCACCACTGTGCACCAACCGGGGTACCGAGAGCCGGGATGAGAGACCTGGAGGGCCTGCACACCACTAGCTCTCCCACTGATTGCACCCGGCGCGGTTGGTAGGCACATGCATCCGGTGCACCACACAGGGGCACACCGGACACCCACAGGGCCATTCTGCCTTGCCACATTTGCCCTCTCGAAGGATGATGCTCCGTGACATGGGTTACGGCTCCGGGCGGGACAGCAGAGCACCAAAGAGCAAAGCCAAGCCCGGAAGCCATCCAGAATCCCAGCCAATGAAGCCTCTTCTCCGTCGGGGCATAGGTCACAGCGACCAAATGCATGCCCCCAGGTCCAGACAGGCGGAGTGCCTCTGCCAGAATGCCACTGCGAATCGATCCCACCAGAGAGTGGGGCTCTGCAGCCAGCCGCAGGCCAGACCCGAGGTCGCTTGTCCAAAAGCCGGGAAGGGCCCCACGACCGCCAATGCCTGTGCGAGAGCCACGGATGGTCCCGCCAGCCACTTCACGGTCCGGGGCCGCATCGCAATCCTCTGTGTCAGGGAAGCATCCACCACCGGTCGCCTGCCGCAGCTTCAGGCACTTTGAACCCTCTTTGCAGAGTCCTTTGCACGTTTCGATCAGTCTACTTGTTAGCTATCGGTCCCATGTCTGTATGCAGCCTTGCCACGGACATGCCTGGCCGTTTGACCTACAGTCCCAAGCAGCTCTACTCCAGGGTCTGGCGTGTGTGCACACCATGGCTAAGAACACCGACCAGTCCTCTTGACAGGAGGGCTGTAGCCCAGGTATCGCGGACCATCCCAGGCCACTCTGACTCTGGATCGGCGCCATAGTAGGTCTGTGCAGCCGTGACAGCCATCCCCATGCCAGCATTGCATCCCGGAGTGCACCCAGTGCTCACCGCATCAGGTGACCAACAACGATACGGGTAGACCGTGTCAATCTGGTTCATTCGCCATTACTGAAGCCATCGCGATTGCTGTCTCTTCCTCTGCCAAGTGATATGCTTAAATTCAGCAGGTAGCTCTCTGTGCTTCAGGTCGCCAGCCGATGGCATTGCGAAGCAATGCAACCCGATGAATCATCCATCAGGGCCGTGCACCGGGAGTGTCAAACCCATCACCCGCGGCCGGAGAAGGCCCAACACCAGCGCCGCGTGCCATGATGGTTCCAGCGCCGTGCAGGGCTTGGCCGCGGGTGATGCAACGGTTCGAATCACTCCACAATGCAGCATGCTCCAACGGTTCTCATCAACGGGCGTCCGAAGGCCAATCGGAGGGCAACACCACGGGTCTCTGTCTCCAGAGGCCGTTGGCACCGCCCCGCTCTGAGCCCGCGGAGTCGCGGCTGGGCCGCGGTCCGTGGGCTCCATGATCAAGCCTCTGCGCGCGGAGAGGTGAAGGACACCCCTCCGCGCTGCTCTGCACGCCAAATGACCCCATGATGAACATGGGATCCCGTGGCATCATTGCAGCCGTATTGGATAACGATTCCGACTCAGACACTGAAGCATCGAAAGGGAGAAACCGGCATTGAACCGCTGGTCTCCACTTGCCTGTTGCGTTCAAAGGTAGTCATCTCCACAAAGCTCACGAGTCTCTGCATTTCGCAATTCCCGTATCGAAGGCTACTCCGTTCTTCCACATCACATGGACCAAGGCATCCACTGCAGCAGGTTGGACATCAACAACCATCTATCTCTGCTCCCTGGCGCGGGAGAGCCCTCAGCGCCGTCACCCACTGGTTGACCAGCAGGTGGCGTTGCACAAAGCTTCGACAATGATCCTGCTGCAGGTTCACCTACAGCAACCTTGTTACAACTTTTGCTTCCTCTAGCAACAGAACATCGCCCAAATTCCATGACAAGACATTGATGTGCACGAGTGCCAATCAGCTTGAGTTCCTGAGGGCTTTATCATTCTGCCATCAGTAGCAACGATGGGCGGTGTGTATAAATGGCAGGGACATAATCTGTGCAAGCTGATGACGTGCACATACCAGGCATTCCTTGTTCATGACAGATAGTTGCAAGCATCAATCCCAAACACGCATTCACAGCTGCAAAGGTTGCCCGCCCACTTCTGGGCAGGACGGTCCCATGGATGGGACACCAAGGCTTGTTCACTGGACCAGTGTAGTGCGCGTGCGGCCCAGAACATCTAGGAGCATCACAGACCTGCTGTTGGCTCTGGCTTGCGTGCACTTGGTAAACATGCACGGCACCCGAGAGAAGCAGCATACCCGGCACTCTCAGACGGGTAATCCACGAGCCCCGGTGGGACCGGCAAGCCGACCCACGGGTCAGGTGTTCCGTCCTACATGAATGCGAGACCGGGGACTATTCAGAGGCAGAGGTCTCACTCGTTATCGGAATCAACCAGACAAATCACTCCACCAATCAGGAGCGGCCATGCACCACCGTCCAGAGGATCAAGAAAGAACCCTCAATCTGTCAATCCCGACTGCGTCCTGACCTGGTAACATTCCCCGTGTTGAGTCAAATTAAGCCGCATACTCCACGCCTTGTGGTGCCATTCCATCAATTCCTTTAAGTTTCAGCCTTGAGACCGTACTCCCCCCTGAATCCGTAAGCTTTGATTTCTCGCTGCAGAGGAGTGAAACCGATGGCATCCTGTTGAGGAGATTATGGCCCACCGACACCGAGCTGACATAGTTTACAGCGGTAGACTACGATGGTATCTGATCATCTTCGCTCCCCACACTCTCGTTCTTGATCGACGAACATGCTCCAGTGGAACGCCTTTGCCGCAGTTGATCCCACAGCGGTCTGAGAATTTCACCTCTGGCGTGTCAATATCCATCACGACGAACAGACCCATCACTGCCGTTCAGAGCCAGCACCGCCCAGCTGCCCGGTGAAGGCCACCGCCGGAGCGGATAGCCTCCGGCCATCTGGGGGCACCAGCACTGCGTTGCCCTTTGCGGACCCTGAGACTCAGCAGAACAGCTGTGTCCACATATGGTCGATCCTTTGCCATCCCGCGCTGAATCATGCAATCAAGTCACGTTTGCTTTGGACGCGCTGAGTTGTTCACAGTGGCATCCATGGACGGCTCCGAGGTCGGGTCGCAAGTGACCCGCGCCCATGTCAGAGGCATGACCGCATCAGCCACCACTGAAGGAGGCTTCTTGCCGGAGCGGTCCGAACCCATGCAAAGCGGGCACGGGGACCATCTGCAGGGGGTTTGAATCCAGCAGCGCATCCACGGAGGCCGCCACCCGGCCTGACGGCCGGGAGACAGCCCCAGCAGAGCGGCCGGACGCCCTGCAGCCCCATGCCCAGGGGTTGACTACGAGCTTTTCAACAGCAGCAACATTTGTATACGCTCTTGGAGCTGGAATTACCGCAGCTGCTGGCACCAGACTTGCCCTCCAGTTGATACTCATTGCTGCGTTTGGATAGCATTCATTGCGGAGTCCCACCCACCACACAGGGTGAGCAGGGCTGCTATGGCTCGTCGCTGTCTCGCCAGACCAGTGTCGGCAGTGGACAATTTGCGCGCCTGCTGCTCGCCTTGGCAATGGTAGCCGTTTCTTAGGCTCCCTCTCCGGAATCAAACCCTGATTTCCCGTTACCCGTGATAGCCATGGTGGTCCACTACACCACCAACCAGAGCTGATAGGTCAGAGACTCACACTGTGGAGCATTCATGGTAGAACCATCTTTGCCATCACAGAAAACGGCCTGAATCACCCTTGCACGCTGCCCTGTACGGGCGCAGGTCTTGATATCGGCCAACTGCCAGTGACCCTGAACGGGCCACAGCTCTGAGCTTCCATGTATTAGCCACCCAGTTGAGGTGAATATCCGGACCGATGTCACAGGGGACCACGAGGGCCCCAAGCAACCAGTGCACAGTCATCAGATTGTCGCCGGTGTAATGAGCCATTCACAGATTCACTCTCAATCCCATGTATTCTGACACTTGCATGGCTTAGTCCTTGAGAGAAGCATATGACAACTGGCAGGATCAACCAGAATCACTCGACTGCATCATGCCCAGGAGCGACCATCGAACCCCATGAAGGGGCGTCAATGGCCTCTCCACGGTGGCTTGCCGTGAGCCACGCCCTCCGACGGACGCCCCGTGGAGGAGCCAATCCGTCGGTGACTGCATCAAACCACGGAGAACCGGAGCTCTCCAAGCGCCCGTGCATGTGCATGCACGGGCCGCGTCTCGGAACCCGCCGGAGATGGACTCCGGCGGGGGGCGATCTCGGATCCATGGCCAGAGGTGGCGCGCACCCCATGGCCGACAGCCAAGGCTGTACCAACTCACGATCGAATGCCTCTGCATCATCTCCGTTGCCCCGCCGCAGGGCAGCCTCGCGAGGGCTGCGCCGCAGCGGGATCGATACAACCAGAACGGGTCTTATCCACGTGGGGGCTGGGTTGATTTGTATAGCGGAGGTTGCAGCCTGCCTCACGCTGTGACCCAGGATCGCCTCCGGCGGTCTCGGGGCCGGGGCGCCATGCGACGCCGCCGGGGGCCTCCCCTTACATAGTAACAAACGGGCCCCGCGGAACGGGAGCTTTCCTCGCGCGATTCGGCCGGGCGAGCCGAAACGGGGATCCATGAAGGCTGCACAGGACATCCGGCTGGGATGGTGACGGGCTGACCCAGGATCGCCTCCGGCGGTCTCGGGGCCGGGGCGCCATGCGACGCCGCCGGGGGCCTCCCCTTACATAGTAACAAACGGGCCCCGCGGAACGGGAGCTTTCCTCGCGCGATTCGGCCGGGCGAGCCGAAACGGGGATCCATGAAGGCTGCACTGGGCAAGCACTGGAATCACCACGTGGAGGCCTGCTCCGCGCGATGATCCCAGTGCCAGCCCTTGACCAGAGGCAGAGAACCCACAGCATGCGGGGCCACTGCGGCTCACAGGCTCGGACCGGTACTAGTCTCATACGATTCATCTCCGGTGAAGCAACTTCCTCGCCTTAGTACACCAGCCCATGAGAGTCACGTGATATGCATGCGGGACCGTGTCCAAAGAGGCATGCACAATGGTAGGCCCGGAAGCCCACCATCAATGTCACGCTATCTCATGCAACCTTGCCGCGGAATGTTTCGACTGCATCACTGCTGACTGGAGGGCGATGCCTCGGATCCAAAACCATAGAAAGCCATGCGATTGTCCAATCACGTCATCTTGCCTCCTCCGACCGGAGGCGTGCGCTGCTCTCGCTGTGCCGCGGCGAGGCCTCCGTGGGCCCTTCGAAGGACGTCACCAGAGACTGAAGCCCAGGCCTCTTCACGGCATTCGAGACGCACGCCCCGGCATTGGCCATCGGAGATCCAACCCCGCGCGGAACGCAGGGCACGCTAGCCTTATTTGACAGTGCTTGTCCAAAGTTCGGTATGCGGAGGCGATCGGGCACTGAGCCCCATGGGGTGTTTGTCGGACACTCTGGTACAGGATGCACCGAGTCGCACGAAGCCATGCGCTCGGATGCTGCTGCCCCATGGGGTGTGCACACGCCGGGTGCCCAGGTTCAGACTTAGATGCTTTCAGCCAATATCCGCCATGTGTAGACTAGCAAGCCCCGGCCGCTCAGCCGACCACAGAAACCAGAGGCATGGCACGAGGGTTCCTCTCGTACTACCACGCGCTGCCGTCGTCAAACCCAATCATCACAAGTGTGAAGGCAATCGCGAAGGATCGCCGTCGAGAAGCAAACCGTGCTCATCGGGAGTTCTGAAGACAGAATAGCGGCCGTTGCAGGAGGGTAAAACCAACCTGTCTCACGACGGTCTAAACCCAGCTCACGTTCCCTGTTGGTGGGTGAACAATCCAACTCTTCTACTCGGCTGCAGGTGAGAAGCTAGGAAGAGCCGACATCGAAGGATCAAAAAGCAACGTCGCTTCGAACGCTTGGCTGCCACAAGCCAGTTATCCCTGTGGTAATTTTTCTGACACCTCTGGCTTCAATATCCGGAACTCGCGTGCTTGACCAAAGGATCGCAAGGCCACGCTTGCACATTGTGGACTCTTACTGAAAGTGACTGCATCAGCAGTGCCTTTGACCTGCTCCTCTGTGAGGGGTTTCCGTCCCGCCTGAGCAGTGCTTCGGGACACCTGCGTTGTCCTGTAACAGGTGTGCCGCCCCAGCCAAACTCCCCATCTGAGCAGTGTCCCGAAGCTGCGGCGAACAAAGCACCTGGGTCGCACACGGGCCCGAGGGCCCGGAACTGTGCTTGGCACACGAAGCGGTGAGGCCGTGAGGCACGACGCAAGGGACGTGCCTCTAGGTCGGGCACCAAGAGGTGCCAGCGGCTGCCGTACCCGAATCATCCGATTAGTAAAGCGGCTGTGGAGGTAGTGGTATTTCATTGCAAGCTTGCGCGTAGCAGCGCGGAGCCTCATCATATCCAGAAGGACGGAAGAGCCGACAGTCGAGATGGCCGCGAAGGCCATGATCAATGCCATGAGTTGGCGCGCACTTCCCACCTGTGCTACACCCTCCATGCTGCTGCACTCTGTCAGACTAGAGTCAAACTCAACAGGGTCTTCTTTCCCCGCTGGAACACCCAAGCCCGTTCCCTTGGCGGTTGGTTCACCAGCCAGCATCTAGGGACAGCAGGAATCTCGTTGATCCATTCATGCGCGTCAATAATCAGTCGACGAGGCATTTGGCTACCTTAAGAGAGTCATAGTTACTCCCGCCGTTTACCCGCGCTTGGCTAAATCTCTTTGCATTGACAATCAGAGCACTGGGCAGAAGTCACCTCGCGGAACCAGCCAGCAGGTCCCATCGCAAAGCTGTGTTTCAATTAAACAGTCAGATTCCCCTGCGTAGTACACAGTTCCGAGTAGACCACACGTGGGTGCCACGGATGGGGCCGACGTCTCAGGTCGGCCATCTCCCCGCCCACGGGAACTGAAGCCAGGCCGCACCCGAAGGCACAGCCTCTCTTCTTTGCACACCCAAAGCTCCGTGCCTCCACCCAAGAGCCGCGGCGGGGCGTGCTTGGCCGTTCCGAGGCACAAGGATCACGCCCGCTGGAGAAGCGGCCTTCGGCTGAGGTGGGGCCTGGACGCCCACGGCCAGAGGACGGCTGGGAAGCCAGCCCTGGCACAGGACAACCAAGCCCCGGAGGGTTCCGTGCAATCCCGACGGGCAGGCCTGACACCCTGGCCCTTGGAGCCACCGCATCTTCCGAAGGTACACAACCAGTTTGCCGATTTCCCTTAGCTGCATTTGCACTGTTGACCAGCGGCGTCTAGCCGAAGAGACCAGCTGCGGTGATTCGGTACGGAGCCATTCCAATCGGATCAGAGCCCCCAGATGGGGGCTTGTCCCGGTTTGGTCACCAAGGGTTCACGCTTTGTTGCACAACTTCGCAGGGCGTTCCATGGAGTCGGTGGCCACCAAAGGCATGGCGCATTCCGGGTCGGCCGAGGCCAAACCCTCAGAGCAGGGCACGCGTAAGTCCAATGGTACCAATGCAGCACCATCTTGCCAAGCAGAGAGCTATGTCGCCATGCAGCATGTCAGTGGATAGCCCACACACTCCAGCTGTCAGATGGAAAAGACAACTCCACAGGGGCGCCACCGAGACGCGGCCCCGCAGCACCGGACTTGAGAACACCAGCGTTGCCACTGGCCCTTCCCAGCAATCTCTCCGAGAAAGCGTTCTGAGTATCATCAGCCAAGACCCTGGTACCAGCGTGTCGGAATATTAGATTCGTCTGCCTGTTCGCCACTCCTGCAAGGCAGAGCCCTGGCACCGAGCTTCACCCGAAGGGCACAGCGCCGCGCACCCCATGGCACCCAGTGGGGGACCAGCACGGCGCCAGCCGCGGGACGGGCGACCCGGAGCCAGAGGCCCCGAACTTTGCAGCCTTTGCCGTATCCGTGAGCATTGCCATCTGGCTTACAATCGACTGACCCATATTCAACGGCTGTTGGTATGGAAGCCTGCTCCACTCCAGTCCTCAACCACTCAGGCCAGCAGCAGGCCTCTGCAAGAGAGAGCCTGCATGAGCCACCAGAAAGAATACTCGCTACTGCAACCAAGATCTGCACCAAGGGATACTTCCCTCCGGGTCACCCCGGAGCCAGCACCGCGAACCCTTGCGTCTCGCCTACGCACTGCTGCACCTGCCCTGCTGCCACAGCAGCGGCGCGGTGTAAGTCAAACAACGCCTCTGGCTTGAGCATCATCCATTTTCGAAGCTGCCCGCTTCGGCAGGTGGGTTGTTACACACTCCTAAGCGGATTCCAACCTTCATGGCCACCGCCCTGCTATCTCTAGCGGACAACATCCTTTGTGGATTCTATGTATGAGCCAGCACTTGAACCCTGCAACCGCGCTCTCGGATCATCCCGCATCGCCAGCACTGCTTACCAGTAATGGCCCACATGGGGCTGCACACTGTTCCGGGTTGGGCCCCAGCGGCCTCAGCGGATGCCCGGGCAGAATGCCCCACCCCGCTGAGGCCAGAAGGCTGCCACCATCTCTCAAACACACTCAGGCACAGCGGACTGCGTTGGGCACGCCGTCGGCCAGGGATGGCCTTTGACGCGCCACACACAGACGCCGGATGCAGAGAAGTGTGCCTCCGATGCTTGCCCATTCACAGTTTGAGAATAGGTTGAGGACTGATAGACTCCCCAGAATGCCTCTCATGCATTGCTTTACCGGACAAAAGCCGCATCACGATCGACGAGTTCGGACACACTCCCAGCCCCAGCTATCCTGAGGGAAACTTGGGCGGAAACCAGCTACTAGATGGTTCGATTGGCCTTTCACCCCTATGCCCCGCTCAGACAACACGATTTGCACGTCAGGATTGCGACCGGCCTCCACCGCAGTTTCCCACGGCTTCGCCGTAGCCAGGTATAGTTCACCATCTTTCGGGTCCCATGGAGGACACCTCGCACTCAGAACCAGTGTCCATTGGATTCAGGCTCGGCAGCTCTTGCATCAGATCGGTTTGCCATTGCACGCCATGGAGAAACATGCGGCACGCAGCACCATAGATCCCGCATGGATCCAAGAGGCAGCACCGCGGCGCAGAGTCCCCAGAGGCATGGCCACACGCTCTTCAGAGTCCCCAAAGGCGCGGTGAAACACAGTAGCACCGCGGAGAAAGTGGTCCGTTCGCTTTAACCAGGCAACGTTCGGGAGAATCGGCAGCTGCGGCCACTGCTGCATGCCACGCCTGGGTCGGGTCGCGGAGGCCAAACCCGGCCAAGGCGGCGGCACAGCGGGCCCCGCCACCAGTTGCTCCGTACCAGCTTTGACTACACGCACAGCATTGCCTGCGGCCTCCGATAGACTCCTTGGTCCGTGTTTCAAGACGGGCAGGGGATGTCCCTGCCTTGCCAAGCCACTCTTGACACCTTTGCACCACTGTGCACCAACCGGGGTACCGAGAGCCGGGATGAGAGACCTGGAGGGCCTGCACACCACTAGCTCTCCCACTGATTGCACCCGGCGCGGTTGGTAGGCACATGCATCCGGTGCACCACACAGGGGCACACCGGACACCCACAGGGCCATTCTGCCTTGCCACATTTGCCCTCTCGAAGGATGATGCTCCGTGACATGGGTTACGGCTCCGGGCGGGACAGCAGAGCACCAAAGAGCAAAGCCAAGCCCGGAAGCCATCCAGAATCCCAGCCAATGAAGCCTCTTCTCCGTCGGGGCATAGGTCACAGCGACCAAATGCATGCCCCCAGGTCCAGACAGGCGGAGTGCCTCTGCCAGAATGCCACTGCGAATCGATCCCACCAGAGAGTGGGGCTCTGCAGCCAGCCGCAGGCCAGACCCGAGGTCGCTTGTCCAAAAGCCGGGAAGGGCCCCACGACCGCCAATGCCTGTGCGAGAGCCACGGATGGTCCCGCCAGCCACTTCACGGTCCGGGGCCGCATCGCAATCCTCTGTGTCAGGGAAGCATCCACCACCGGTCGCCTGCCGCAGCTTCAGGCACTTTGAACCCTCTTTGCAGAGTCCTTTGCACGTTTCGATCAGTCTACTTGTTAGCTATCGGTCCCATGTCTGTATGCAGCCTTGCCACGGACATGCCTGGCCGTTTGACCTACAGTCCCAAGCAGCTCTACTCCAGGGTCTGGCGTGTGTGCACACCATGGCTAAGAACACCGACCAGTCCTCTTGACAGGAGGGCTGTAGCCCAGGTATCGCGGACCATCCCAGGCCACTCTGACTCTGGATCGGCGCCATAGTAGGTCTGTGCAGCCGTGACAGCCATCCCCATGCCAGCATTGCATCCCGGAGTGCACCCAGTGCTCACCGCATCAGGTGACCAACAACGATACGGGTAGACCGTGTCAATCTGGTTCATTCGCCATTACTGAAGCCATCGCGATTGCTGTCTCTTCCTCTGCCAAGTGATATGCTTAAATTCAGCAGGTAGCTCTCTGTGCTTCAGGTCGCCAGCCGATGGCATTGCGAAGCAATGCAACCCGATGAATCATCCATCAGGGCCGTGCACCGGGAGTGTCAAACCCATCACCCGCGGCCGGAGAAGGCCCAACACCAGCGCCGCGTGCCATGATGGTTCCAGCGCCGTGCAGGGCTTGGCCGCGGGTGATGCAACGGTTCGAATCACTCCACAATGCAGCATGCTCCAACGGTTCTCATCAACGGGCGTCCGAAGGCCAATCGGAGGGCAACACCACGGGTCTCTGTCTCCAGAGGCCGTTGGCACCGCCCCGCTCTGAGCCCGCGGAGTCGCGGCTGGGCCGCGGTCCGTGGGCTCCATGATCAAGCCTCTGCGCGCGGAGAGGTGAAGGACACCCCTCCGCGCTGCTCTGCACGCCAAATGACCCCATGATGAACATGGGATCCCGTGGCATCATTGCAGCCGTATTGGATAACGATTCCGACTCAGACACTGAAGCATCGAAAGGGAGAAACCGGCATTGAACCGCTGGTCTCCACTTGCCTGTTGCGTTCAAAGGTAGTCATCTCCACAAAGCTCACGAGTCTCTGCATTTCGCAATTCCCGTATCGAAGGCTACTCCGTTCTTCCACATCACATGGACCAAGGCATCCACTGCAGCAGGTTGGACATCAACAACCATCTATCTCTGCTCCCTGGCGCGGGAGAGCCCTCAGCGCCGTCACCCACTGGTTGACCAGCAGGTGGCGTTGCACAAAGCTTCGACAATGATCCTGCTGCAGGTTCACCTACAGCAACCTTGTTACAACTTTTGCTTCCTCTAGCAACAGAACATCGCCCAAATTCCATGACAAGACATTGATGTGCACGAGTGCCAATCAGCTTGAGTTCCTGAGGGCTTTATCATTCTGCCATCAGTAGCAACGATGGGCGGTGTGTATAAATGGCAGGGACATAATCTGTGCAAGCTGATGACGTGCACATACCAGGCATTCCTTGTTCATGACAGATAGTTGCAAGCATCAATCCCAAACACGCATTCACAGCTGCAAAGGTTGCCCGCCCACTTCTGGGCAGGACGGTCCCATGGATGGGACACCAAGGCTTGTTCACTGGACCAGTGTAGTGCGCGTGCGGCCCAGAACATCTAGGAGCATCACAGACCTGCTGTTGGCTCTGGCTTGCGTGCACTTGGTAAACATGCACGGCACCCGAGAGAAGCAGCATACCCGGCACTCTCAGACGGGTAATCCACGAGCCCCGGTGGGACCGGCAAGCCGACCCACGGGTCAGGTGTTCCGTCCTACATGAATGCGAGACCGGGGACTATTCAGAGGCAGAGGTCTCACTCGTTATCGGAATCAACCAGACAAATCACTCCACCAATCAGGAGCGGCCATGCACCACCGTCCAGAGGATCAAGAAAGAACCCTCAATCTGTCAATCCCGACTGCGTCCTGACCTGGTAACATTCCCCGTGTTGAGTCAAATTAAGCCGCATACTCCACGCCTTGTGGTGCCATTCCATCAATTCCTTTAAGTTTCAGCCTTGAGACCGTACTCCCCCCTGAATCCGTAAGCTTTGATTTCTCGCTGCAGAGGAGTGAAACCGATGGCATCCTGTTGAGGAGATTATGGCCCACCGACACCGAGCTGACATAGTTTACAGCGGTAGACTACGATGGTATCTGATCATCTTCGCTCCCCACACTCTCGTTCTTGATCGCCGAACATGCTCCAGTGGAACGCCTTTGCCGCAGTTGATCCCACAGCGGTCTGAGAATTTCACCTCTGGCGTGTCAATATCCATCACGACGAACAGACCCATCACTGCCGTTCAGAGCCAGCACCGCCCAGCTGCCCGGTGAAGGCCACCGCCGGAGCGGATAGCCTCCGGCCATCTGGGGGCACCAGCACTGCGTTGCCCTTTGCGGACCCTGAGACTCAGCAGAACAGCTGTGTCCACATATGGTCGATCCTTTGCCATCCCGCGCTGAATCATGCAATCAAGTCACGTTTGCTTTGGACGCGCTGAGTTGTTCACAGTGGCATCCATGGACGGCTCCGAGGTCGGGTCGCAAGTGACCCGCGCCCATGTCAGAGGCATGACCGCATCAGCCACCACTGAAGGAGGCTTCTTGCCGGAGCGGTCCGAACCCATGCAAAGCGGGCACGGGGACCATCTGCAGGGGGTTTGAATCCAGCAGCGCATCCACGGAGGCCGCCACCCGGCCTGACGGCCGGGAGACAGCCCCAGCAGAGCGGCCGGACGCCCTGCAGCCCCATGCCCAGGGGTTGACTACGAGCTTTTCAACAGCAGCAACATTTGTATACGCTCTTGGAGCTGGAATTACCGCAGCTGCTGGCACCAGACTTGCCCTCCAGTTGATACTCATTGCTGCGTTTGGATAGCATTCATTGCGGAGTCCCACCCACCACACAGGGTGAGCAGGGCTGCTATGGCTCGTCGCTGTCTCGCCAGACCAGTGTCGGCAGTGGACAATTTGCGCGCCTGCTGCTCGCCTTGGCAATGGTAGCCGTTTCTTAGGCTCCCTCTCCGGAATCAAACCCTGATTTCCCGTTACCCGTGATAGCCATGGTGGTCCACTACACCACCAACCAGAGCTGATAGGTCAGAGACTCACACTGTGGAGCATTCATGGTAGAACCATCTTTGCCATCACAGAAAACGGCCTGAATCACCCTTGCACGCTGCCCTGTACGGGCGCAGGTCTTGATATCGGCCAACTGCCAGTGACCCTGAACGGGCCACAGCTCTGAGCTTCCATGTATTAGCCACCCAGTTGAGTGAATATCCGGACCGATGTCACAGGGGACCACGAGGGCCCCAAGCAACCAGTGCACAGTCATCAGATTGTCGCCGGTGTAATGAGCCATTCACAGATTCACTCTCAATCCCATGTATTCTGACACTTGCATGGCTTAGTCCTTGAGAGAAGCATATGACAACTGGCAGGATCAACCAGAATCACTCGACTGCATCATGCCCAGGAGCGACCATCGAACCCCATGAAGGGGCGTCAATGGCCTCTCCACGGTGGCTTGCCGTGAGCCACGCCCTCCGACGGACGCCCCGTGGAGGAGCCAATCCGTCGGTGACTGCATCAAACCACGGAGAACCGGAGCTCTCCAAGCGCCCGTGCATGTGCATGCACGGGCCGCGTCTCGGAACCCGCCGGAGATGGACTCCGGCGGGGGGCGATCTCGGATCCATGGCCAGAGGTGGCGCGCACCCCATGGCCGACAGCCAAGGCTGTACCAACTCACGATCGAATGCCTCTGCATCATCTCCGTTGCCCCGCCGCAGGGCAGCCTCGCGAGGGCTGCGCCGCAGCGGGATCGATACAACCAGAACGGGTCTTATCCACGTGGGGGCTGGGTTGATTTGTATAGCGGAGGTTGCAGCCTGCCTCACGCTGTGACCCAGGATCGCCTCCGGCGGTCTCGGGGCCGGGGCGCCATGCGACGCCGCCGGGGGCCTCCCCTTACATAGTAACAAACGGGCCCCGCGGAACGGGAGCTTTCCTCGCGCGATTCGGCCGGGCGAGCCGAAACGGGGATCCATGAAGGCTGCACAGGACATCCGGCTGGGATGGTGACGGGCTGACCCAGGATCGCCTCCGGCGGTCTCGGGGCCGGGGCGCCATGCGACGCCGCCGGGGGCCTCCCCTTACATAGTAACAAACGGGCCCCGCGGAACGGGAGCTTTCCTCGCGCGATTCGGCCGGGCGAGCCGAAACGGGGATCCATGAAGGCTGCACTGGGCAAGCACTGGAATCACCACGTGGAGGCCTGCTCCGCGCGATGATCCCAGTGCCAGCCCTTGACCAGAGGCAGAGAACCCACAGCATGCGGGGCCACTGCGGCTCACAGGCTCGGACCGGTACTAGTCTCATACGATTCATCTCCGGTGAAGCAACTTCCTCGCCTTAGTACACCAGCCCATGAGAGTCACGTGATATGCATGCGGGACCGTGTCCAAAGAGGCATGCACAATGGTAGGCCCGGAAGCCCACCATCAATGTCACGCTATCTCATGCAACCTTGCCGCGGAATGTTTCGACTGCATCACTGCTGACTGGAGGGCGATGCCTCGGATCCAAAACCATAGAAAGCCATGCGATTGTCCAATCACGTCATCTTGCCTCCTCCGACCGGAGGCGTGCGCTGCTCTCGCTGTGCCGCGGCGAGGCCTCCGTGGGCCCTTCGAAGGACGTCACCAGAGACTGAAGCCCAGGCCTCTTCACGGCATTCGAGACGCACGCCCCGGCATTGGCCATCGGAGATCCAACCCCGCGCGGAACGCAGGGCACGCTAGCCTTATTTGACAGTGCTTGTCCAAAGTTCGGTATGCGGAGGCGATCGGGCACTGAGCCCCATGGGGTGTTTGTCGGACACTCTGGTACAGGATGCACCGAGTCGCACGAAGCCATGCGCTCGGATGCTGCTGCCCCATGGGGTGTGCACACGCCGGGTGCCCGGTTCAGACTTAGATGCTTTCAGCCAATATCCGCCATGTGTAGACTAGCAAGCCCCGGCCGCTCAGCCGACCACAGAAACCAGAGGCATGGCACGAGGGTTCCTCTCGTACTACCACGCGCTGCCGTCGTCAAACCCAATCATCACAAGTGTGAAGGCAATCGCGAAGGATCGCCGTCGAGAAGCAAACCGTGCTCATCGGGAGTTCTGAAGACAGAATAGCGGCCGTTGCAGGAGGGTAAAACCAACCTGTCTCACGACGGTCTAAACCCAGCTCACGTTCCCTGTTGGTGGGTGAACAATCCAACTCTTCTACTCGGCTGCAGGTGAGAAGCTAGGAAGAGCCGACATCGAAGGATCAAAAAGCAACGTCGCTTCGAACGCTTGGCTGCCACAAGCCAGTTATCCCTGTGGTAATTTTTCTGACACCTCTGGCTTCAATATCCGGAACTCGCGTGCTTGACCAAAGGATCGCAAGGCCACGCTTGCACATTGTGGACTCTTACTGAAAGTGACTGCATCAGCAGTGCCTTTGACCTGCTCCTCTGTGAGGGGTTTCCGTCCCGCCTGAGCAGTGCTTCGGGACACCTGCGTTGTCCTGTAACAGGTGTGCCGCCCCAGCCAAACTCCCCATCTGAGCAGTGTCCCGAAGCTGCGGCGAACAAAGCACCTGGGTCGCACACGGGCCCGAGGGCCCGGAACTGTGCTTGGCACACGAAGCGGTGAGGCCGTGAGGCACGACGCAAGGGACGTGCCTCTAGGTCGGGCACCAAGAGGTGCCAGCGGCTGCCGTACCCGAATCATCCGATTAGTAAAGCGGCTGTGGAGGTAGTGGTATTTCATTGCAAGCTTGCGCGTAGCAGCGCGGAGCCTCATCATATCCAGAAGGACGGAAGAGCCGACAGTCGAGATGGCCGCGAAGGCCATGATCAATGCCATGAGTTGGCGCGCACTTCCCACCTGTGCTACACCCTCCATGCTGCTGCACTCTGTCAGACTAGAGTCAAACTCAACAGGGTCTTCTTTCCCCGCTGGAACACCCAAGCCCGTTCCCTTGGCGGTTGGTTCACCAGCCAGCATCTAGGGACAGCAGGAATCTCGTTGATCCATTCATGCGCGTCAATAATCAGTCGACGAGGCATTTGGCTACCTTAAGAGAGTCATAGTTACTCCCGCCGTTTACCCGCGCTTGGCTAAATCTCTTTGCATTGACAATCAGAGCACTGGGCAGAAGTCACCTCGCGGAACCAGCCAGCAGGTCCCATCGCAAAGCTGTGTTTCAATTAAACAGTCAGATTCCCCTGCGTAGTACACAGTTCCGAGTAGACCACACGTGGGTGCCACGGATGGGGCCGACGTCTCAGGTCGGCCATCTCCCCGCCCACGGGAACTGAAGCCAGGCCGCACCCGAAGGCACAGCCTCTCTTCTTTGCACACCCAAAGCTCCGTGCCTCCACCCAAGAGCCGCGGCGGGGCGTGCTTGGCCGTTCCGAGGCACAAGGATCACGCCCGCTGGAGAAGCGGCCTTCGGCTGAGGTGGGGCCTGGACGCCCACGGCCAGAGGACGGCTGGGAAGCCAGCCCTGGCACAGGACAACCAAGCCCCGGAGGGTTCCGTGCAATCCCGACGGGCAGGCCTGACACCCTGGCCCTTGGAGCCACCGCATCTTCCGAAGGTACACAACCAGTTTGCCGATTTCCCTTAGCTGCATTTGCACTGTTGACCAGCGGCGTCTAGCCGAAGAGACCAGCTGCGGTGATTCGGTACGGAGCCATTCCAATCGGATCAGAGCCCCCAGATGGGGGCTTGTCCCGGTTTGGTCACCAAGGGTTCACGCTTTGTTGCACAACTTCGCAGGGCGTTCCATGGAGTCGGTGGCCACCAAAGGCATGGCGCATTCCGGGTCGGCCGAGGCCAAACCCTCAGAGCAGGGCACGCGTAAGTCCAATGGTACCAATGCAGCACCATCTTGCCAAGCAGAGAGCTATGTCGCCATGCAGCATGTCAGTGGATAGCCCACACACTCCAGCTGTCAGATGGAAAAGACAACTCCACAGGGGCGCCACCGAGACGCGGCCCCGCAGCACCGGACTTGAGAACACCAGCGTTGCCACTGGCCCTTCCCAGCAATCTCTCCGAGAAAGCGTTCTGAGTATCATCAGCCAAGACCCTGGTACCAGCGTGTCGGAATATTAGATTCGTCTGCCTGTTCGCCACTCCTGCAAGGCAGAGCCCTGGCACCGAGCTTCACCCGAAGGGCACAGCGCCGCGCACCCCATGGCACCCAGTGGGGGACCAGCACGGCGCCAGCCGCGGGACGGGCGACCCGGAGCCAGAGGCCCCGAACTTTGCAGCCTTTGCCGTATCCGTGAGCATTGCCATCTGGCTTACAATCGACTGACCCATATTCAACGGCTGTTGGTATGGAAGCCTGCTCCACTCCAGTCCTCAACCACTCAGGCCAGCAGCAGGCCTCTGCAAGAGAGAGCCTGCATGAGCCACCAGAAAGAATACTCGCTACTGCAACCAAGATCTGCACCAAGGGATACTTCCCTCCGGGTCACCCCGGAGCCAGCACCGCGAACCCTTGCGTCTCGCCTACGCACTGCTGCACCTGCCCTGCTGCCACAGCAGCGGCGCGGTGTAAGTCAAACAACGCCTCTGGCTTGAGCATCATCCATTTTCGAAGCTGCCCGCTTCGGCAGGTGGGTTGTTACACACTCCTAAGCGGATTCCAACCTTCATGGCCACCGCCCTGCTATCTCTAGCGGACAACATCCTTTGTGGATTCTATGTATGAGCCAGCACTTGAACCCTGCAACCGCGCTCTCGGATCATCCCGCATCGCCAGCACTGCTTACCAGTAATGGCCCACATGGGGCTGCACACTGTTCCGGGTTGGGCCCCAGCGGCCTCAGCGGATGCCCGGGCAGAATGCCCCACCCCGCTGAGGCCAGAAGGCTGCCACCATCTCTCAAACACACTCAGGCACAGCGGACTGCGTTGGGCACGCCGTCGGCCAGGGATGGCCTTTGACGCGCCACACACAGACGCCGGATGCAGAGAAGTGTGCCTCCGATGCTTGCCCATTCACAGTTTGAGAATAGGTTGAGGACTGATAGACTCCCCAGAATGCCTCTCATGCATTGCTTTACCGGACAAAAGCCGCATCACGATCGACGAGTTCGGACACACTCCCAGCCCCAGCTATCCTGAGGGAAACTTGGGCGGAAACCAGCTACTAGATGGTTCGATTGGCCTTTCACCCCTATGCCCCGCTCAGACAACACGATTTGCACGTCAGGATTGCGACCGGCCTCCACCGCAGTTTCCCACGGCTTCGCCGTAGCCAGGTATAGTTCACCATCTTTCGGGTCCCATGGAGGACACCTCGCACTCAGAACCAGTGTCCATTGGATTCAGGCTCGGCAGCTCTTGCATCAGATCGGTTTGCCATTGCACGCCATGGAGAAACATGCGGCACGCAGCACCATAGATCCCGCATGGATCCAAGAGGCAGCACCGCGGCGCAGAGTCCCCAGAGGCATGGCCACACGCTCTTCAGAGTCCCCAAAGGCGCGGTGAAACACAGTAGCACCGCGGAGAAAGTGGTCCGTTCGCTTTAACCAGGCAACGTTCGGGAGAATCGGCAGCTGCGGCCACTGCTGCATGCCACGCCTGGGTCGGGTCGCGGAGGCCAAACCCGGCCAAGGCGGCGGCACAGCGGGCCCCGCCACCAGTTGCTCCGTACCAGCTTTGACTACACGCACAGCATTGCCTGCGGCCTCCGATAGACTCCTTGGTCCGTGTTTCAAGACGGGCAGGGGATGTCCCTGCCTTGCCAAGCCACTCTTGACACCTTTGCACCACTGTGCACCAACCGGGGTACCGAGAGCCGGGATGAGAGACCTGGAGGGCCTGCACACCACTAGCTCTCCCACTGATTGCACCCGGCGCGGTTGGTAGGCACATGCATCCGGTGCACCACACAGGGGCACACCGGACACCCACAGGGCCATTCTGCCTTGCCACATTTGCCCTCTCGAAGGATGATGCTCCGTGACATGGGTTACGGCTCCGGGCGGGACAGCAGAGCACCAAAGAGCAAAGCCAAGCCCGGAAGCCATCCAGAATCCCAGCCAATGAAGCCTCTTCTCCGTCGGGGCATAGGTCACAGCGACCAAATGCATGCCCCCAGGTCCAGACAGGCGGAGTGCCTCTGCCAGAATGCCACTGCGAATCGATCCCACCAGAGAGTGGGGCTCTGCAGCCAGCCGCAGGCCAGACCCGAGGTCGCTTGTCCAAAAGCCGGGAAGGGCCCCACGACCGCCAATGCCTGTGCGAGAGCCACGGATGGTCCCGCCAGCCACTTCACGGTCCGGGGCCGCATCGCAATCCTCTGTGTCAGGGAAGCATCCACCACCGGTCGCCTGCCGCAGCTTCAGGCACTTTGAACCCTCTTTGCAGAGTCCTTTGCACGTTTCGATCAGTCTACTTGTTAGCTATCGGTCCCATGTCTGTATGCAGCCTTGCCACGGACATGCCTGGCCGTTTGACCTACAGTCCCAAGCAGCTCTACTCCAGGGTCTGGCGTGTGTGCACACCATGGCTAAGAACACCGACCAGTCCTCTTGACAGGAGGGCTGTAGCCCAGGTATCGCGGACCATCCCAGGCCACTCTGACTCTGGATCGGCGCCATAGTAGGTCTGTGCAGCCGTGACAGCCATCCCCATGCCAGCATTGCATCCCGGAGTGCACCCAGTGCTCACCGCATCAGGTGACCAACAACGATACGGGTAGACCGTGTCAATGGTTCATTCGCCATTACTGAAGCCATCGCGATTGCTGTCTCTTCCTCTGCCAAGTGATATGCTTAAATTCAGCAGGTAGCTCTCTGTGCTTCAGGTCGCCAGCCGATGGCATTGCGAAGCAATGCAACCCGATGAATCATCCATCAGGGCCGTGCACCGGGAGTGTCAAACCCATCACCCGCGGCCGGAGAAGGCCCAACACCAGCGCCGCGTGCCATGATGGTTCCAGCGCCGTGCAGGGCTTGGCCGCGGGTGATGCAACGGTTCGAATCACTCCACAATGCAGCATGCTCCAACGGTTCTCATCAACGGGCGTCCGAAGGCCAATCGGAGGGCAACACCACGGGTCTCTGTCTCCAGAGGCCGTTGGCACCGCCCCGCTCTGAGCCCGCGGAGTCGCGGCTGGGCCGCGGTCCGTGGGCTCCATGATCAAGCCTCTGCGCGCGGAGAGGTGAAGGACACCCCTCCGCGCTGCTCTGCACGCCAAATGACCCCATGATGAACATGGGATCCCGTGGCATCATTGCAGCCGTATTGGATAACGATTCCGACTCAGACACTGAAGCATCGAAAGGGAGAAACCGGCATTGAACCGCTGGTCTCCACTTGCCTGTTGCGTTCAAAGGTAGTCATCTCCACAAAGCTCACGAGTCTCTGCATTTCGCAATTCCCGTATCGAAGGCTACTCCGTTCTTCCACATCACATGGACCAAGGCATCCACTGCAGCAGGTTGGACATCAACAACCATCTATCTCTGCTCCCTGGCGCGGGAGAGCCCTCAGCGCCGTCACCCACTGGTTGACCAGCAGGTGGCGTTGCACAAAGCTTCGACAATGATCCTGCTGCAGGTTCACCTACAGCAACCTTGTTACAACTTTTGCTTCCTCTAGCAACAGAACATCGCCCAAATTCCATGACAAGACATTGATGTGCACGAGTGCCAATCAGCTTGAGTTCCTGAGGGCTTTATCATTCTGCCATCAGTAGCAACGATGGGCGGTGTGTATAAATGGCAGGGACATAATCTGTGCAAGCTGATGACGTGCACATACCAGGCATTCCTTGTTCATGACAGATAGTTGCAAGCATCAATCCCAAACACGCATTCACAGCTGCAAAGGTTGCCCGCCCACTTCTGGGCAGGACGGTCCCATGGATGGGACACCAAGGCTTGTTCACTGGACCAGTGTAGTGCGCGTGCGGCCCAGAACATCTAGGAGCATCACAGACCTGCTGTTGGCTCTGGCTTGCGTGCACTTGGTAAACATGCACGGCACCCGAGAGAAGCAGCATACCCGGCACTCTCAGACGGGTAATCCACGAGCCCCGGTGGGACCGGCAAGCCGACCCACGGGTCAGGTGTTCCGTCCTACATGAATGCGAGACCGGGGACTATTCAGAGGCAGAGGTCTCACTCGTTATCGGAATCAACCAGACAAATCACTCCACCAATCAGGAGCGGCCATGCACCACCGTCCAGAGGATCAAGAAAGAACCCTCAATCTGTCAATCCCGACTGCGTCCTGACCTGGTAACATTCCCCGTGTTGAGTCAAATTAAGCCGCATACTCCACGCCTTGTGGTGCCATTCCATCAATTCCTTTAAGTTTCAGCCTTGAGACCGTACTCCCCCCTGAATCCGTAAGCTTTGATTTCTCGCTGCAGAGGAGTGAAACCGATGGCATCCTGTTGAGGAGATTATGGCCCACCGACACCGAGCTGACATAGTTTACAGCGGTAGACTACGATGGTATCTGATCATCTTCGCTCCCCACACTCTCGTTCTTGATCGACGAACATGCTCCAGTGGAACGCCTTTGCCGCAGTTGATCCCACAGCGGTCTGAGAATTTCACCTCTGGCGTGTCAATATCCATCACGACGAACAGACCCATCACTGCCGTTCAGAGCCAGCACCGCCCAGCTGCCCGGTGAAGGCCACCGCCGGAGCGGATAGCCTCCGGCCATCTGGGGGCACCAGCACTGCGTTGCCCTTTGCGGACCCTGAGACTCAGCAGAACAGCTGTGTCCACATATGGTCGATCCTTTGCCATCCCGCGCTGAATCATGCAATCAAGTCACGTTTGCTTTGGACGCGCTGAGTTGTTCACAGTGGCATCCATGGACGGCTCCGAGGTCGGGTCGCAAGTGACCCGCGCCCATGTCAGAGGCATGACCGCATCAGCCACCACTGAAGGAGGCTTCTTGCCGGAGCGGTCCGAACCCATGCAAAGCGGGCACGGGGACCATCTGCAGGGGGTTTGAATCCAGCAGCGCATCCACGGAGGCCGCCACCCGGCCTGACGGCCGGGAGACAGCCCCAGCAGAGCGGCCGGACGCCCTGCAGCCCCATGCCCAGGGGTTGACTACGAGCTTTTCAACAGCAGCAACATTTGTATACGCTCTTGGAGCTGGAATTACCGCAGCTGCTGGCACCAGACTTGCCCTCCAGTTGATACTCATTGCTGCGTTTGGATAGCATTCATTGCGGAGTCCCACCCACCACACAGGGTGAGCAGGGCTGCTATGGCTCGTCGCTGTCTCGCCAGACCAGTGTCGGCAGTGGACAATTTGCGCGCCTGCTGCTCGCCTTGGCAATGGTAGCCGTTTCTTAGGCTCCCTCTCCGGAATCAAACCCTGATTTCCCGTTACCCGTGATAGCCATGGTGGTCCACTACACCACCAACCAGAGCTGATAGGTCAGAGACTCACACTGTGGAGCATTCATGGTAGAACCATCTTTGCCATCACAGAAAACGGCCTGAATCACCCTTGCACGCTGCCCTGTACGGGCGCAGGTCTTGATATCGGCCAACTGCCAGTGACCCTGAACGGGCCACAGCTCTGAGCTTCCATGTATTAGCCACCCAGTTGAGGTGAATATCCGGACCGATGTCACAGGGGACCACGAGGGCCCCAAGCAACCAGTGCACAGTCATCAGATTGTCGCCGGTGTAATGAGCCATTCACAGATTCACTCTCAATCCCATGTATTCTGACACTTGCATGGCTTAGTCCTTGAGAGAAGCATATGACAACTGGCAGGATCAACCAGAATCACTCGACTGCATCATGCCCAGGAGCGACCATCGAACCCCATGAAGGGGCGTCAATGGCCTCTCCACGGTGGCTTGCCGTGAGCCACGCCCTCCGACGGACGCCCCGTGGAGGAGCCAATCCGTCGGTGACTGCATCAAACCACGGGAGAACCGGAGCTCTCCAAGCGCCCGTGCATGTGCATGCACGGGCCGCGTCTCGGAACCCGCCGGAGATGGACTCCGGCGGGGGGCGATCTCGGATCCATGGCCAGAGGTGGCGCGCACCCCATGGCCGACAGCCAAGGCTGTACCAACTCACGATCGAATGCCTCTGCATCATCTCCGTTGCCCCGCCGCAGGGCAGCCTCGCGAGGGCTGCGCCGCAGCGGGATCGATACAACCAGAACGGGTCTTATCCACGTGGGGGCTGGGTTGATTTGTATAGCGGAGGTTGCAGCCTGCCTCACGCTGTGACCCAGGATCGCCTCCGGCGGTCTCGGGGCCGGGGCGCCATGCGACGCCGCCGGGGGCCTCCCTTACATAGTAACAAACGGGCCCCGCGGAACGGGAGCTTTCCTCGCGCGATTCGGCCGGGCGAGCCGAAACGGGGATCCATGAAGGCTGCACAGGACATCCGGCTGGGATGGTGACGGGCTGACCCAGGATCGCCTCCGGCGGTCTCGGGGCCGGGCGCCATGCGACGCCGCCGGGGGCCTCCCCTTACATAGTAACAAACGGGCCCCCGGGAACGGGAGCTTTCCTCGCGCGATTCGGCCGGGCGAGCCGAAACGGGGATCCATGAAGGCTGCACAGGACATCCGGCTGGGATGGTGACGGGCTGACCCAGGATCGCCTCCGGCGGTCTCGGGGCCGGGGCGCCATGCGACGCCGCCGGGGGCCTCCCCTTACATAGTAACAAACGGGCCCCGCGGAACGGGAGCTTTCCTCGCGCGATTCGGCCGGGCGAGCCGAAACGGGGATCCATGAAGGCTGCACTGGGCAAGCACTGGAATCACCACGTGGAGGCCTGCTCCGCGCGATGATCCCAGTGCCAGCCCTTGACCAGAGGCAGAGAACCCACAGCATGCGGGGCCACTGCGGCTCACAGGCTCGGACCGGTACTAGTCTCATACGATTCATCTCCGGTGAAGCACCTTCCTCGCCTTAGTACACCAGCCCATGAGAGTCACGTGATATGCATGCGGGACCGTGTCCAAAGAGGCATGCACAATGGTAGGCCCGGAAGCCCACCATCAATGTCACGCTATCTCATGCAACCTTGCCGCGGAATGTTTCGACTGCATCACTGCTGACTGGAGGGCGATGCCTCGGATCCAAAACCATAGAAAGCCATGCGATTGTCCAATCACGTCATCTTGCCTCCTCCGACCGGAGGCGTGCGCTGCTCTCGCTGTGCCGCGGCGAGGCCTCCGTGGGCCCTTCGAAGGACGTCACCAGAGACTGAAGCCCAGGCCTCTTCACGGCATTCGAGACGCACGCCCCGGCATTGGCCATCGGAGATCCAACCCCGCGCGGAACGCAGGGCACGCTAGCCTTATTTGACAGTGCTTGTCCAAAGTTCGGTATGCGGAGGCGATCGGGCACTGAGCCCCATGGGGTGTTTGTCGGACACTCTGGTACAGGATGCACCGAGTCGCACGAAGCCATGCGCTCGGATGCTGCTGCCCCATGGGGTGTGCACACGCCGGGTGCCCGGTTCAGACTTAGATGCTTTCAGCCAATATCCGCCATGTGTAGACTAGCAAGCCCCGGCCGCTCAGCCGACCACAGAAACCAGAGGCATGGCACGAGGGTTCCTCTCGTACTACCACGCGCTGCCGTCGTCAAACCCAATCATCACAAGTGTGAAGGCAATCGCGAAGGATCGCCGTCGAGAAGCAAACCGTGCTCATCGGGAGTTCTGAAGACAGAATAGCGGCCGTTGCAGGAGGGTAAAACCAACCTGTCTCACGACGGTCTAAACCCAGCTCACGTTCCTGTTGGTGGGTGAACAATCCAACTCTTCTACTCGGCTGCAGGTGAGAAGCTAGGAAGAGCCGACATCGAAGGATCAAAAAGCAACGTCGCTTCGAACGCTTGGCTGCCACAAGCCAGTTATCCCTGTGGTAATTTTTCTGACACCTCTGGCTTCAATATCCGGAACTCGCGTGCTTGACCAAAGGATCGCAAGGCCACGCTT
The DNA here is from genome assembly GCA_964036045.1 of Eutreptiella sp. 'Long Island Sound 2002'. NCBI lineage: Eukaryota > Euglenozoa > Euglenophyceae > Eutreptiales > Eutreptiaceae > Eutreptiella > Eutreptiella sp. 'Long Island Sound 2002'. The sequence continues at coordinate 7,359 of CAXIWF010001305.1, read as the reverse complement.
GCACATTGTGGACTCTTACTGAAAGTGACTGCATCAGCAGTGCCTTTGACCTGCTCCTCTGTGAGGGGTTTCCGTCCCGCCTGAGCAGTGCTTCGGGACACCTGCGTTGTCCTGTAACAGGTGTGCCGCCCCAGCCAAACTCCCCATCTGAGCAGTGTCCCGAAGCTGCGGCGAACAAAGCACCTGGGTCGCACACGGGCCCGAGGGCCCGGAACTGTGCTTGGCACACGAAGCGGTGAGGCCGTGAGGCACGACGCAAGGGACGTGCCTCTAGGTCGGGCACCAAGAGGTGCCAGCGGCTGCCGTACCCGAATCATCCGATTAGTAAAGCGGCTGTGGAGGTAGTGGTATTTCATTGCAAGCTTGCGCGTAGCAGCGCGGAGCCTCATCATATCCAGAAGGACGGAAGAGCCGACAGTCGAGATGGCCGCGAAGGCCATGATCAATGCCATGAGTTGGCGCGCACTTCCCACCTGTGCTACACCCTCCATGCTGCTGCACTCTGTCAGACTAGAGTCAAACTCAACAGGGTCTTCTTTCCCCGCTGGAACACCCAAGCCCGTTCCCTTGGCGGTTGGTTCACCAGCCAGCATCTAGGGACAGCAGGAATCTCGTTGATCCATTCATGCGCGTCAATAATCAGTCGACGAGGCATTTGGCTACCTTAAGAGAGTCATAGTTACTCCCGCCGTTTACCCGCGCTTGGCTAAATCTCTTTGCATTGACAATCAGAGCACTGGGCAGAAGTCACCTCGCGGAACCAGCCAGCAGGTCCCATCGCAAAGCTGTGTTTCAATTAAACAGTCAGATTCCCCTGCGTAGTACACAGTTCCGAGTAGACCACACGTGGGTGCCACGGATGGGGCCGACGTCTCAGGTCGGCCATCTCCCCGCCCACGGGAACTGAAGCCAGGCCGCACCCGAAGGCACAGCCTCTCTTCTTTGCACACCCAAAGCTCCGTGCCTCCACCCAAGAGCCGCGGCGGGGCGTGCTTGGCCGTTCCGAGGCACAAGGATCACGCCCGCTGGAGAAGCGGCCTTCGGCTGAGGTGGGGCCTGGACGCCCACGGCCAGAGGACGGCTGGGAAGCCAGCCCTGGCACAGGACAACCAAGCCCCGGAGGGTTCCGTGCAATCCCGACGGGCAGGCCTGACACCCTGGCCCTTGGAGCCACCGCATCTTCCGAAGGTACACAACCAGTTTGCCGATTTCCCTTAGCTGCATTTGCACTGTTGACCAGCGGCGTCTAGCCGAAGAGACCAGCTGCGGTGATTCGGTACGGAGCCATTCCAATCGGATCAGAGCCCCCAGATGGGGGCTTGTCCCGGTTTGGTCACCAAGGGTTCACGCTTTGTTGCACAACTTCGCAGGGCGTTCCATGGAGTCGGTGGCCACCAAAGGCATGGCGCATTCCGGGTCGGCCGAGGCCAAACCCTCAGAGCAGGGCACGCGTAAGTCCAATGGTACCAATGCAGCACCATCTTGCCAAGCAGAGAGCTATGTCGCCATGCAGCATGTCAGTGGATAGCCCACACACTCCAGCTGTCAGATGGAAAAGACAACTCCACAGGGGCGCCACCGAGACGCGGCCCCGCAGCACCGGACTTGAGAACACCAGCGTTGCCACTGGCCCTTCCCAGCAATCTCTCCGAGAAAGCGTTCTGAGTATCATCAGCCAAGACCCTGGTACCAGCGTGTCGGAATATTAGATTCGTCTGCCTGTTCGCCACTCCTGCAAGGCAGAGCCCTGGCACCGAGCTTCACCCGAAGGGCACAGCGCCGCGCACCCCATGGCACCCAGTGGGGACCAGCACGGCGCCAGCCGCGGGACGGGCGACCCGGAGCCAGAGGCCCCGAACTTTGCAGCCTTTGCCGTATCCGTGAGCATTGCCATCTGGCTTACAATCGACTGACCCATATTCAACGGCTGTTGGTATGGAAGCCTGCTCCACTCCAGTCCTCAACCACTCAGGCCAGCAGCAGGCCTCTGCAAGAGAGAGCCTGCATGAGCCACCAGAAAGAATACTCGCTACTGCAACCAAGATCTGCACCAAGGGATACTTCCCTCCGGGTCACCCCGGAGCCAGCACCGCGAACCCTTGCGTCTCGCCTACGCACTGCTGCACCTGCCCTGCTGCCACAGCAGCGGCGCGGTGTAAGTCAAACAACGCCTCTGGGCTTGAGCATCATCCATTTTCGAAGCTGCCCGCTTCGGCAGGTGGGTTGTTACACACTCCTAAGCGGATTCCAACCTTCATGGCCACCGCCCTGCTATCTCTAGCGGACAACATCCTTTGTGGATTCTATGTATGAGCCAGCACTTGAACCCTGCAACCGCGCTCTCGGATCATCCCGCATCGCCAGCACTGCTTACCAGTAATGGCCCACATGGGGCTGCACACTGTTCCGGGTTGGGCCCCAGCGGCCTCAGCGGATGCCCGGGCAGAATGCCCCACCCCGCTGAGGCCAGAAGGCTGCCACCATCTCTCAAACACACTCAGGCACAGCGGACTGCGTTGGGCACGCCGTCGGCCAGGGATGGCCTTTGACGCGCCACACACAGACGCCGGATGCAGAGAAGTGTGCCTCCGATGCTTGCCCATTCACAGTTTGAGAATAGGTTGAGGACTGATAGACTCCCCAGAATGCCTCTCATGCATTGCTTTACCGGACAAAAGCCGCATCACGATCGACGAGTTCGGACACACTCCCAGCCCCAGCTATCCTGAGGGAAACTTGGGCGGAAACCAGCTACTAGATGGTTCGATTGGCCTTTCACCCCTATGCCCCGCTCAGACAACACGATTTGCACGTCAGGATTGCGACCGGCCTCCACCGCAGTTTCCCACGGCTTCGCCGTAGCCAGGTATAGTTCACCATCTTTCGGGTCCCATGGAGGACACCTCGCACTCAGAACCAGTGTCCATTGGATTCAGGCTCGGCAGCTCTTGCATCAGATCGGTTTGCCATTGCACGCCATGGAGAAACATGCGGCACGCAGCACCATAGATCCCGCATGGATCCAAGAGGCAGCACCGCGGCGCAGAGTCCCCAGAGGCATGGCCACACGCTCTTCAGAGTCCCCAAAGGCGCGGTGAAACACAGTAGCACCGCGGAGAAAGTGGTCCGTTCGCTTTAACCAGGCAACGTTCGGGAGAATCGGCAGCTGCGGCCACTGCTGCATGCCACGCCTGGGTCGGGTCGCGGAGGCCAAACCCGGCCAAGGCGGCGGCACAGCGGGCCCCGCCACCAGTTGCTCCGTACCAGCTTTGACTACACGCACAGCATTGCCTGCGGCCTCCGATAGACTCCTTGGTCCGTGTTTCAAGACGGGCAGGGGATGTCCCTGCCTTGCCAAGCCACTCTTGACACCTTTGCACCACTGTGCACCAACCGGGGTACCGAGAGCCGGGATGAGAGACCTGGAGGGCCTGCACACCACTAGCTCTCCCACTTGATTGCACCCGGCGCGGTTGGTAGGCACATGCATCCGGTGCACCACACAGGGGCACACCGGACACCCACAGGGCCATTCTGCCTTGCCACATTTGCCCTCTCGAAGGATGATGCTCCGTGACATGGGTTACGGCTCCGGGCGGGACAGCAGAGCACCAAAGAGCAAAGCCAAGCCCGGAAGCCATCCAGAATCCCAGCCAATGAAGCCTCTTCTCCGTCGGGGCATAGGTCACAGCGACCAAATGCATGCCCCCCAGGTCCAGACAGGCGGAGTGCCTCTGCCAGAATGCCCACTGCGAATCGATCCCACCAGAGAGTGGGGCTCTGCAGCCAGCCGCAGGCCAGACCCGAGGTCGCTTGTCCAAAAGCCGGGAAGGGCCCCACGACCGCCAATGCCTGTGCGAGAGCCACGGATGTCCCGCCAGCCACTTCACGGTCCGGGGCCGCATCGCAATCCTCTGTGTCAGGGAAGCATCCACCACCGGTCGCCTGCCGCAGCTTCAGGCACTTTGAACCTCTTTGCAGAGTCCTTTGCACGTTTCGATCAGTCTACTTGTTAGCTATCGGTCCCATGTCTGTATGCAGCCTTGCCACGGACATGCCTGGCCGTTTGACCTACAGTCCCAAGCAGCTCTACTCCAGGTCTGGCGTGTGTGCACACCATGGCTAAGAACACCGACCAGTCCTCTTGACAGGAGGGCTGTAGCCCAGGTATCGCGGACCATCCCAGGCCACTCTGACTCTGGATCGGCGCCATAGTAGGTCTGTGCAGCCGTGACAGCCATCCCCATGCCAGCATTGCATCCCGGAGTGCACCCAGTGCTCACCGCATCAGGTGACCAACAACGATACGGGTAGACCGTGTCAATCTGGTTCATTCGCCATTACTGAAGCCATCGCGATTGCTGTCTCTTCCTCTGCCAAGTGATATGCTTAAATTCAGCAGGTAGCTCTCTGTGCTTCAGGTCGCCAGCCGATGGCATTGCGAAGCAATGCAACCCGATGAATCATCCATCAGGGCCGTGCACCGGGAGTGTCAAACCCATCACCCGCGGCCGGAGAAGGCCCAACACCAGCGCCGCGTGCCATGATGGTTCCAGCGCCGTGCAGGGCTTGGCCGCGGGTGATGCAACGGTTCGAATCACTCCACAATGCAGCATGCTCCAACGGTTCTCATCAACGGGCGTCCGAAGGCCAATCGGAGGGCAACACCACGGGTCTCTGTCTCCAGAGGCCGTTGGCACCGCCCCGCTCTGAGCCCGCGGAGTCGCGGCTGGGCCGCGGTCCGTGGGCTCCATGATCAAGCCTCTGCGCGCGGAGAGGTGAAGGACACCCCTCCGCGCTGCTCTGACGCCAAATGACCCCATGATGAACATGGGATCCCGTGGCATCATTGCAGCCGTATTGGATAACGATTCCGACTCAGACACTGAAGCATCGAAAGGGAGAAACCGGCATTGAACCGCTGGTCTCCACTTGCCTGTTGCGTTCAAAGGTAGTCATCTCCACAAAGCTCACGAGTCTCTGCATTTCGCAATTCCCGTATCGAAGGCTACTCCGTTCTTCCACATCACATGGACCAAGGCATCCACTGCAGCAGGTTGGACATCAACAACCATCTATCTCTGCTCCCTGGCGCGGGAGAGCCCTCAGCGCCGTCACCCACTGGTTGACCAGCAGGTGGCGTTGCACAAAGCTTCGACAATGATCCTGCTGCAGGTTCACCTACAGCAACCCTTGTTACAACTTTTGCTTCCTCTAGCAACAGAACATCGCCCAAATTCCATGACAAGACATTGATGTGCACGAGTGCCAATCAGCTTGAGTTCCTGAGGGCTTTATCATTCTGCCATCAGTAGCAACGATGGGCGGTGTGTATAAATGGCAGGGACATAATCTGTGCAAGCTGATGACGTGCACATACCAGGCATTCCTTGTTCATGACAGATAGTTGCAAGCATCAATCCCAAACACGCATTCACAGCTGCAAAGGTTGCCCGCCCACTTCTGGGCAGGACGGTCCCATGGATGGGACACCAAGGCTTGTTCACTGGACCAGTGTAGTGCGCGTGCGGCCCAGAACATCTAGGAGCATCACAGACCTGCTGTTGGCTCTGGCTTGCGTGCACTTGGTAAACATGCACGGCACCCGAGAGAAGCAGCATACCCGGCACTCTCAGACGGGTAATCCACGAGCCCCGGTGGGACCGGCAAGCCGACCCACGGGTCAGGTGTTCCGTCCTACATGAATGCGAGACCGGGGACTATTCAGAGGCAGAGGTCTCACTCGTTATCGGAATCAACCAGACAAATCACTCCACCAATCAGGAGCGGCCATGCACCACCGTCCAGAGGATCAAGAAAGAACCCTCAATCTGTCAATCCCGACTGCGTCCTGACCTGGTAACATTCCCCGTGTTGAGTCAAATTAAGCCGCATACTCCACGCCTTGTGGGTGCCATTCCATCAATTCCTTTAAGTTTCAGCCTTGAGACCGTACTCCCCCCTGAATCCGTAAGCTTTGATTTCTCGCTGCAGAGGAGTGAAACCGATGGCATCCTGTTGAGGAGATTATGGCCCACCGACACCGAGCTGACATAGTTTACAGCGGTAGACTACGATGGTATCTGATCATCTTCGCTCCCCACACTCTCGTTCTTGATCGACGAACATGCTCCAGTGGAACGCCTTTGCCGCAGTTGATCCCACAGCGGTCTGAGAATTTCACCTCTGGCGTGTCAATATCCATCACGACGAACAGACCCATCACTGCCGTTCAGAGCCAGCACCGCCCAGCTGCCCGGTGAAGGCCACCGCCGGAGCGGATAGCCTCCGGCCATCTGGGGGCACCAGCACTGCGTTGCCCTTTGCGGACCCTGAGACTCAGCAGAACAGCTGTGTCCACATATGGTCGATCCTTTGCCATCCCGCGCTGAATCATGCAATCAAGTCACGTTTGCTTTGGACGCGCTGAGTTGTTCACAGTGGCATCCATGGACGGCTCCGAGGTCGGGTCGCAAGTGACCCGCGCCCATGTCAGAGGCATGACCGCATCAGCCACCACTGAAGGAGGCTTCTTGCCGGAGCGGTCCGAACCCATGCAAAGCGGGCACGGGGACCATCTGCAGGGGGTTTGAATCCAGCAGCGCATCCACGGAGGCCGCCACCCGGCCTGACGGCCGGGAGACAGCCCCAGCAGAGCGGCCGGACGCCCTGCAGCCCCATGCCCAGGGGTTGACTACGAGCTTTTCAACAGCAGCAACATTTGTATACGCTCTTGGAGCTGGAATTACCGCAGCTGCTGGCACCAGACTTGCCCTCCAGTTGATACTCATTGCTGCGTTTGGATAGCATTCATTGCGGAGTCCCACCCACCACACAGGGTGAGCAGGGCTGCTATGGCTCGTCGCTGTCTCGCCAGACCAGTGTCGGCAGTGGACAATTTGCGCGCCTGCTGCTCGCCTTGGCAATGGTAGCCGTTTCTTAGGCTCCCTCTCCGGAATCAAACCCTGATTTCCCGTTACCCGTGATAGCCATGGTGGTCCACTACACCACCAACCAGAGCTGATAGGTCAGAGACTCACACTGTGGAGCATTCATGGTAGAACCATCTTTGCCATCACAGAAAACGGCCTGAATCACCCTTGCACGCTGCCCTGTACGGGCGCAGGTCTTGATATCGGCCAACTGCCAGTGACCCTGAACGGGCCACAGCTCTGAGCTTCCATGTATTAGCCACCCAGTTGAGGTGAATATCCGGACCGATGTCACAGGGGACCACGAGGCCCCAAGCAACCAGTGCACAGTCATCAGATTGTCGCCGGTGTAATGAGCCATTCACAGATTCACTCTCAATCCCATGTATTCTGACACTTGCATGGCTTAGTCCTTGAGAGAAGCATA
>CAXIWF010001303.1:0-44237 GCA_964036045.1 Eutreptiella sp. 'Long Island Sound 2002' | reverse complement strand
GACAAAATATGTTTAGAATTCATTGCCATTGCAAAAGGATTAGAACACAACAAAGAGAACATCTACAAGGCTCATAATGTTACCCACATCAACTCACCTGTCAAGTATGGCAAATATACTGGGCTTACAGAACTAGGTACGTCACCCTTGTTCAAGGATTACTGCGGAAACCCAGTGGGCGATTGTCCAGATTGGTGGCACAACCCATAGAACGCATGATGACACCTCTTCGTGACTATGTCACTGTCCTGTCCCAACTAGGAGGAAACACCACACTCGTTCTAGCCCCGCGCAGAAGACCCCCCACTTCCGCAAATCTCATTGATGAGCAAACACCCGGTGATGAAGAATGGATTGCGCAACAAGAAGTGGCAGTGGGCATACCTGAAATTGCCAGAAGGTACATTACACGATGCGGTACTAATGAAGATCCCATAGACGGAGAAGTCCCACCGAGATTTACCCCTGTGGAGATGGCAGGGATACCGTGCTACACCAATGGAAAGCAGGCAGAAGGCAACATATGGTATGGAGACGGAAGTAAACTAACCCAAGAAGTAGGAGGAAGAATGATATATAGAGCAGGAGGAACCATCACTTGCGGTCCCCTGCAGGTCATTACCCAAGTGACCGGTCCACAAACCTCATACCCGGCAGAACTACAAAGTTTTGCGGTTAATTTGGCTTTGGCTAGCACAAACCAGGAACTGACCTACGCCAACAAAGCAATTGTGGACCACGCCCTACAACTTCCCCACAGGGAGTGTTCCGATATGGATTTACGACTTACCATCCAGGAGGAAACACTGAGCAAGCCCCTCCGGTCGAGGTGGGTCCCAAGTCACAGGGATATAGCCAAGGCCAAAAGCAAGGAACAACGAACGGAGATCGAACGTAACGATGAGGTCAACTGTGTAGCTAAAATGGCTACCGGCTTACTGCTCCCTCAATACACGCCTACTCACCCAGGTGATATCGCTGTCAATGAGGGTCCAGCGCCTACCCTAGCTAAAAAATGGATCATAGAGAGGAGACACTATGACTTATTTTTAGGAACACACTGGGTGTCATGGCTCCTGCTCAAGTGAACCCGCCGGATGACACGGGTAAAATGGCTTTGGGGAAATGAGTGGTGGGATGGATGTGGCGCGCCATGGGACCATAATGTTGTGAAGTGCCCCCTGTGCAACACGAGGCACGGCACCACCCTGCACAAGCGGCTGATACAGTGCCCCAAATGGGCTCCCTCCTTCCGGAAGGCATGAACGCAGTCATGGGGCATGTGGGCTGAATACACAGAGCAATTGTACGATAACACATCCCCGGAAGACTTGCACCATGTTGCGTGCCTTAGAGTTCCCCATTCCTTCTATAGCCAACTGCCCCTGGGATATATATACTTCAGGGAGCGCGTGGCGCATCACCAATACATGATGCTTCACATTGTCTACCAACTCAGAAAGGAGTTCACCATGCCCCCAAGGGACAACGAAGAAACACAGCCCAATCAGTCCGTTAGCGCAGGTGCATGTTTTGTTGGCTATTATATATATATATTCTCCGCCGGTTTTGGTGTACCAATGGTGGAGCGTATAAGAATGCTATTATGTTGGCCCCATCTCAGTGCCTTGGTGGCCTATAATGGTGGCACTAACGTTGGCCATGGCCCTGTCAGGACTCTTTTCTTGAGCCTGATTTGGTTCCCAGTGCCGGCACACTGGATGTTGGCCATGGCCCTGTCACGACTCTTTTCTTGGGCCTAATTTTGTGTTTAGTGCCAATGACAACATGTGATACTACGTTATATTGCATGCTATTATATTGGCCCCATCCCGGTGCCTTGGTGGCCTATAATCGTGGCACTAATGTTGGCCATGGCCCTGTCAGGACTCATTTCTTGGGCCTGATTTTGTGTCTAGTGCCAATGACACCATGTGATACTACATTATATTGGCCGAGTCCCAACTAATTCTTGGCCACACAGAGTACCAGGCACACTGCAGACTCGGCGTCCATCGCCAAGGTCGCTACGGGGTGCCGTACGGAACCGGCAGTTGTACATATTGCGCATGTATTGCAAAAGTTGCATTTCTGTTTTAATTTTTCAAAATTTTTGATAATTTACGCGACTTACTGGAAAAAAAAATTACACGCATTTACCGCAAAAAAATCTTTTTTTATATAATTTACATGACTTATTGCCAAAAAAAAATACATGCATTTACCGCAAAAAAGATGCTTTTTTTTTGTATAATTTACATGACTTACTGCAAAAAAAAAATACACGCATTTACCGCAAAAAAAATTCATGACTTCACGATTTTTTTGTGCACGAGTTACATTTTTCACGGTAAGGACGCACAGGCTTTGGGACCCGCCTTTGGTGCAATCCAAGACCCAACCCAACCCAACCCCCCCTCTTGGAACATGACTCAATGCCAATATGCAATTGCCTTTGCTGTATCTGGGCCGTTCAATGGTCCAAACTCGCGTTTTGATGCCCATCTTGTGCACCAATGCACTGGTGGAGGAGGATCTCAACAATAATGAGGGTGCTTCCCTGTGGCACCTGCGCAGTGGAAGAGGGACCAGAGCCAGCCCGTGTAGGTGGTCTGGGGGTACAGAAATCATTTGTGGGCTGGGGTTTACACCGCGATGCCTCATTGTGACAACTGTGACGGATCCACGGCGCAGCGCAGCACATGTAGGGGCTTCTCCATGACATGGTAGTACACGGAGGAGCTTGGCTGATTAGCACGCAATTTGGGGATATGCGGAAGCTGCAGGGTTGCCCCATGGCGAGCTCTGGCAGCCCGGCACCGTGGCTCCCAGCCATACCATACCATTCCCCCGCCCAACTCCCCCCAACGACTACAACTGACCTTGGCCAAAAAGCAGATCACACAAACGATGGCACTGGACACCCCGCTCTCCAGGCCCTTTCGCGCTTCGCAGCTTCTGCCACGCTGCGCCTGTGCAGCAATCCGCCTCCCCGTTCAGGACCTCAAGACTGTGACCGCACCATCGAACTCATAACGCAGTCCCGCAGATCTCGCCAGGCCTCTGTAGACGAGTTCCATCGCTTCCTCTTGCGGTTGCAGCAGTACCCCGAGCCCCATTTCCTGGCGCTGGTGGCCACACTGCTGAGCGTCCAGACGCGGGATGCCGTGGCTCTGGGTGCCATGCGGACGCTCATGCGGCTGCAGGGGAAGCAGCTCTGTGTGCAGGCGGTGGTGGATGCGGATATGGCCCAGATCGAGGCCTGTATCAGCAGCTGCAACTACTACAAGAGCAAGGCCAAGTACATCAAAGCCGTCGCCGAGGTGCTGCACTCGAAGTATGATGGCAAAATGCCCAACACGTTCAAAGAACTAGTTGCGTTACCAGGTCTCCATGTGCATTTGCATCATATGATTGTAGTGAGGGCCACTCCGACATTTGCAACGCCACTGTGGGTTCTGGTGGGGTGGGGTTAGCTACTGATTCCTATGGCCTCATGCCCTGAGTCGTCTTTTTCGGGGTTAGTCTGCAGCTTGCATGGTGATAATGGCAGCACCGCGAGGATCTCACTGAAGCAGAATATTAACGCCGGCTGGTCACCGTCGGCGAGTGCTGTTAGCTGGTCAGAATTAATGGAACCGTTTCATGAGGATCCTCGATGCATGCCTGTCGCGTCTGTGCCTTCCATCGGGTCGGGAGCAATGGCAGCGCCACGCCAAGGACCACGGATACTGGAAAGGCACACAGCTCCGCCCTATCATCTTGCGCCGGTGCATCACATTCCGAATGCCCATGCCAATGATCAAGGGTCCCCGCCACTTGCACGCAGTGGGGCTCGACACAGTGCCGAGCGAAACAGAGATTTTCAGCAATCGACACAGACTCCAACACTATTGACACGGCCCATGTCAGGCCCAGGACGTTCTAATTATGTTCTGACCCATGGCTATCCCCAGGCGTCCGCCCTCAGGAGGAGGTCTGTGCACCCCTGCCACCCATACATAAGACCTGTAAAACGCTTTTGGCAGGGAGGGCTGGCCCCATTGGACCGTGACACCACCCGGTGGGATGTGGTCAGTGGGTGGAGCACCGCAACGGCGATGACAGTGGGCGCCCCCCCACCCCGCCCCTGGCCACGTGTTGTACGGAGGAACAGCTGTCTGGTAATCAGTGACTGCTTTCAGGCATCAACTGCCCTCACCGGTGGCGGCTCGGCAGGGCATGGCCTGCTCTACTTCTATCACCGGGCCTCACAGTGCATGGAAAGCGTGCTGACGCCTTTCGAAGCCATCTGGTACACCGCCTTGGGAAGGGATTGTGCCTGGGGCCACCCTCGACGGTTCCTGGGGCCAGGCGGCACCCGGCTGCCAGCCCGGAAGATACTGGGATTTACTTGGACTCAACCAGCAAACCCACGGGGGGCGTTGAAGTGGCGACCGGAGCCCCCACCCCCCACCCCTTCAGACCCCTAAAACCTATGCCCATGGGGCGCAACAGCTTTTTCGCCTACACAGTGGGGCCGACAACAACATTACGGCTCAGGGGGTGCGTTGTGGGGCCCATGTCTGCGCTTGCCAGGTTTTCCTGTGCCTTTCTCCCTTGTGGTTTCCGCCGCCCACCTCTTTTCGTTGGATGCAAAAGGCAAATGTCCCTGGGGTGCTCTTGAGAAGACAGCATTGGTAAGAGAGAACAGTCTTCCGGAGGCATCGTACAAAAGACCTGTCTGCCCACTGGTTATGCCCCCCCCTGACTTGACAATGCCGCTCGCGGTTGCAGCGGGGGTGTTGATCATGGATGGGTTTGAGTCCGACGGTTGGGCAGGTGGTTGCAGCTTGATGACGAAATGACGAGAAAAAAAAACACTGTGCGAGCACTGTGGTGAACCGTGTGACCAGCACACTGGATGCTGCTGTGTAGGCCGTTATTATGATTGTACTCGTAAGCGTTATCAGGGAGTGGGGAGGTGGGGGACTCAGGGGGAGTAGGGGACTCTGCCCCGTGTTGTTGTTGTTGCTGTTGCGCCGTGTTTATCCCTTTTTGTCCTTTGGAGGTGGAGATTGGGGAACCACCTGACGACCAGTATATTTGCGACGCAACTTCGCTGCTTGTGTCTTCTTGCGGCGCGCACAGACAACCCCTTGTCAGAGCAAACGTAGGTGTTGTTTCAGTTAAATGTTGGAATTTTAGTGCTCTTGCAAGCGGGGTAGCCTCCCATGGGTGGATTGCCCTCCGCCTCCAAACCTCTGAAACCGGAGCCGTGGCCTTGCCTCGCCTCTTCTCAGGCGTGGGGCCGAAAGTGGCCAACCTCGTGCTCAGCGTCAGTTTCGGGGACCCGGACTCCGGACTGGTCGTGGACACCCACGTGCATCGTCTCGCGGGCCGCCTTGGGTGGACCGACCCCCAGCGGCACAAAACCGCGGAGCACACACGGCGTGCCCTCGAGCGGTGGGTGCCCAAGGCCGCGCGGGTGGAGCTGACCCTGATGCTGGTGGGCTTTGGGCAGGAGGTGTGCAAGCCCACGGCGCCGCAGTGTGCGGACTGCCCCGTGAACCATCTGTGCCCCTCGGCGTTTGGGGTTCAAAGTGCGCGACAGGCCGACTCCCCCAAAGGGGCGAGGCAGTCGACGTCCGTCAGCCCCTTTTTTAAACCGCGTGTCCAAGAGGGACCAGACGCAGACTCCGGTCCAAAAGCGACGCCCAAGAACGGTCTCGCCGTCCCGGGGGAGGCAGGTCCGAAGCGCAACGCGGAGACAGCCGCTCCCAACCCGAAACGCAGGCGTGTGATCGACGTTGATGCGGGTATTCCTACGGAGGCCCTGGCCACTCCGGATCCGTCCGGGAACCATGAATCGCCGTCGCTTCGCCAGGAACCGTCGTCGCACCCCAAGCCAGAGGATGAGCTTCGGGTGCCGGTTGGTGCACATCTTCGGCCTGGGGCAGGGGTCGCTCCTGATCCCAATGCTGAGGTAGGGCCCAGTCATAACCCGAACTTGCGGCACGGGATGGGGGTTGACCTGAGTCTTCTGGAGGCAGACGCTTGTCCTGACTCTCAAGCGAACAAGGAGCCTACTCCGAGTCTCGGTGCTGAGGCAGAAGCAGACCCCAATGTGCGTGTTACCGCAGGCCCTCATCATGACGCAGCCCCTCGGGTTCAGGACAATGCGCATGATGTTGCTGAGGTCGCACGTGAGCCGGATATCTGTCGTGAGGTAGAGACTGACCGCATTCTCTTTCTTGATGAGGAAGCCAGTCCTGATGCCGGTTTTGAGATAGACGGGAGCCCGCGCATCAGCTCAGAATTCGGGGCTGTTTCGGAATCTTGTGCCACGGCGCACGTCCTTCCTCCCGAACCTCCAAACTGAAGCTGAATGTGCTCCTCACCAAGTCACCAGCACAAGATGTGTTGTCTGTGAGCCGGTTGGAGCGGGGAAGGCGGAACTGGGTCGTGCCTGTGAAGAGTTGTTGCTGCTCATGACAACACCGTACCTGAGCCTGCAACCCCATTCTGTTTGTTTGGAAGGGCTTGTCAGTGAATGTCGCTGGAACGTGGCCAAAACTGCCCAAGAACCGCTTGCCTGTGGGTCGCGCGTAGGCGGAGCTTTGCCTAGGCACAGGATCCCCATCTGCCTGTCATTTTCCCTGACTCTGGCCGTGCCCGCGCATGGGGGGAGGGGAAGCACCCGTCATCTGCCTCGCGGCCTCGATCCGATCCCTAGTGCTCTACGCTCCAGCCCTGCATTGAGCCCCGGGCCGCAGGCCGGAGTTGGTTCCATAGCGCCCCGAATCGCCTGCATTTCAAGGCTCTGGGTGTAACGATGTCTTTGACCTCACTGTCCTATCTACTTGAATGCCTCTGCAGCCACGGCTCATTGACCCCCGAGTGCCAGGCAGTCGATTGATGACATGCAGAGCGTGCGGCCCGGGTGATGAGACGCGGGGGGGAGGGGGGGGGGTGCTTCTCTTACAGGGTGACCCTAATGCAGGTTGCTCTATTCCACCCAAGCTGTGTTTCCTCATTCGGCATGTCAAACTGCTCAGTTGCAAAGACGGGGGTGAGGCGACGGGTGTCAAGCGCCCCACCAGGGCAGGGGAGCAGATAATGGACGTTGCTGTGTGGTACTGTATCGCAGGAGTAATGCTCGTGTGCCACCACCCTGGCCACCAAAAAAAAAAGGGAGCCCGTGTTCCCCTTGGGCATTCCCACCTCTGCTCCTTGAGTACCTGTGCTGCGAAGGTGCGGAAGGCCCCTCCACGCCTGCGCAGTTGCACGAACTTAACTGTGCGTATCTTCGGCAAGTTTTTGCACATAAAACCCTGTCAGCCACCAAACCCTGAACCAGTGCCGGAAAGGGAAGTGCAACGGTTGTCCTGAAACAGACACACACAATTTGGCAGCCCTTCGGTCTGCCAGTGTTGAGCTGCAGTAAGTGGACAGTGAAGTGTGGGTTGCAGATCATAACCACAATGCCGCATATTACCACACCTTTTCTGACCCCGCGATTTAGCGCTGGGTTATGCTTCAGTGGCTTCTATGTCATTACTCGCAGGGGCTCATTCCCTGACGCGTCAGTCTGTGCGTGTGACAAACAACTGCGGTCAGGGTGCAGGTTTTCCCACACTTACGCGTGCGCTGCGGAAGTCTAAGTGTACAATCCTCATTTCCTCATTCCCAGCACGCGGCATATGGGCCTATGTCTTGAGCTATGCTTCTGAACGCAAGAACATAGAGCAGGCATTGTCTGCTCTCTGAACTCTTTGTCTGAAGCAATGAACACGAGACGACGGGATGGCAATTCTGATGGAGATGCGAATGGATGGGGGTTGGGCTGGGCGTGGTTGGGACGTCATTGGACGTTAAGAGATTTTTTGACCAGCTGCCAGTCATGGTTTGGTATTTTGCTGCACACGCAGCGTGCATTGCGCACCTGGCACACTGTGCAGCGTGCAATCTGCGCACTGGGCATTCTGCACACCGCACTGCACAACAAACACCCACTGTACACACCAAATTGAACAATACACGCTACATGATGACCACTGCGTACACTGCAGACTGCACTTGTTAGATTGCGTATCATGAACACTTCACTGTGCATCATGTGCACTCTGCACACTCCGCACGGCGCAGTCTGCTAATTGCACATTCTGGGGCAAGACGGCGTCAAAACGGACTAAAGAACGTTCATTTGAGCATCCCAAAGCTCTGGTATCAACTCTGGCAAAAGGCAATTTTGACCAATTTTGCACCTTGTCTCTGTTCTCTGAGTTTGACGGGTTTTGTTTGAATGCATATGCCCCCTGCCACATGCCTGTGAAAACAGTCGCATTGGTGGGGTATGGAGTGCCGACCTGTGGAATCCTAAGTGTGCGTCGCATGTTTATAAGGTGACTGTTGCCGTTGATATGTTGGCAATATTATATGGATTTGCCCCTTGGCCCCCGGGGCATCGGCTGATTTTTTCATTTGGGATGGGTATGGACCTTCTCGTACCCGAGGTGATTTCTTTGATTTGGAGTTGTTGAATTCACAGCTATTGCCTTATTATGCAACGTGCTTTGTCGGGAAGGTGTGTAGTCCAACGTGGTCTACTTGGGGGGTTTCTCCATGAGAGGGTAAATCTGGGACGGAAGTCGGGATAGTTAATAGAAAAGTAGAGCGCCGGGCGCGCGCCGGGCAAACATTCCCCCAAAGGGAGGGGGCTCTCGAGGGACATGCCAGTTGTTGGACTAAGCGTGCAACATACTTTATGAAATGACGCTGCGCAGCAGTGTGTGTCGTGATTCTTGCCATAAGTTTTGGTGATACGCCCCGCATAGGGGTATGGGATAAAATGCCTACACGTGGTACACAGTGTCTACGTGTGGTGTGGAGCATGTAATGTGGGGTGTGTAGTGTCCATACGTGGTGTATCTTGTTTACACTTCACTTCATATCTCACGTCTATATGTGTTGTGCACTGGCTACATGTGGTGCCTATTGTCTGCACGTGGTGGATAATGTCTACGTTCAGAGGTGTACTGAACCCCCCTCCTATCCCACATATGAAGGGATTTGTGGACCCCGGCTGAGGGACACCATGGTTTTTCACTGCCAGTGCAATGTTTCACAATATTACCTTTTGGGGGGCAGTTGGCCTTGCCACTCTAGGTTCTTCACAACATAGGGACAAACTTGCCTGCTCACTCTACGTTGTCCATGGCAGTGGACCGGACCATGGATCGTGCTGTGGATCGTTGAATGAAGGTCATGACCCCCCCACCCCTCCCAAGGATCGGCATGGATCGTGGATCGGAGGTCCAAACCCCGTAGTCCCTACATCCCGCTGGTGCTGTTTCAACCTCAAAAAGTTTGAATACCGACAACCTCAAGGCGCATTCATGCAGATGTTACACGGAGACACCAAAGCAACACGTTCGAAACATCATTCCGGACGCACTAATCCGCCAAAAATGACCCAACGCAAAGAGGTGGTGAGGTTTCAATCATCGCGGGGTGTGAGTGTGGCTTACAAGTTTGAAGAGACTCTTGGGAGGTGAATGCGTGGCGGAGACGCCAAAGAATCTCCTGCCCCACCACAAATCGGGTCAACCCCTCGCCTTAACGTACGAAAACGGACAATCCGCATGCTCAGAGTGAGAATTTTGGTGGAAAAAACGCACCATGCGGGGACCTTGACCACCACCCAAGTGTTGCCTAGACTGGACACATGCTTTCGTGTGCACCATGCCTACTCTTCTTCTCATAGCCCCCCAACCCGGATGGGACTCATTTATGGATGAATTTAAATGAATTGGCACCACACCATCGGCACCACACGTAGTACATGTTGTCTATTGGGAAACAATAAATCTTTCTAGGCAAAGAATCCCAAATATCTTGCAAAGACGTTTCCCAAGCCGATCGTGGGTGAGCAAGTCCGACATCGGTACGGCGTGATTTGCGGGTATTCTAATATGTTCCTCTGATAGCCAAAGGCATCAATCATCTCGAAATTGAAGTTCTTTCTAACTATCCACGTGACTATTCTCCATATCGCCGGGTGCTAGTCGGTCAGGCAAGTAGGAGCGCAAGAAAGCCACACAGTCTACGAAGCTCAAATTAGGCTTGAGAGAGTCAAGCAACCCAAATCAGGGCTTACTAGGTTGTCAAGTATGTGTGTGTGTGGGGGTCAATAGAGCCCCAAAAATCTGGACGGCGGGGGTTGGGGGTTGGGAAAAGGGCTCATTTGACACACATCATTCTTGCATGGAGAAGAGGCACCACTATGTGTCTTGTCCATGTCTCCCGACACTAGGGAACCCCGAGAAGGTAGGGGTTATGTGGCCACTTTGATCCTTCCCCATAATGGGGACCCCCAAGAAGGCAGGGGTGACATAGCCACTTTTGATTATGTGCCCTCTTCCAGGGACCCACAAGAACACATGGGTGAGCTAGCAATAACAGCCACTTGTGGGCCCCCAAGAAGGCAGGGGTGGTTGAGCCATTTCTGATTTTGTGCCCTCTTTTGAGGACCCCGAGAACGAAGGCGTTGCGTAGCGATTCCGCCCAATTGTGGGCCCCCGAGAAGGCAGGGGTGATGTAGCTAGTTCTGATTTCGTGCTCTCTTTTGGGGACTCCCGAGAAAATAGGCGTTGTGTAGCAATGCCGCCCACTTGTTGGCCCCCAAGAAGGCAGGGCTGCTATAGCCACTTCCGATTTTGTCTGCTTCTCTCGGGACTCCCGAGAACGAAGGGGTTACGTAGCAATTCTCCCCTATTCTGGCCCCCGAGAAGGCATGGATGATGTAGCCATTTCTGATTTTGTCCCTTCTTCTGGGAATCCCCGAGAATGCAAGGGTTACGTTGCAATTCCGCCTAATTTCGGAACCCCGAGAAGGCAAGGGTGATGCAGCCACTTGTCATTTTGTCCTCTTTGTTTGTGACCCCCGAGAACGCCGGGAATTATGTAGCAATTCCGCCCTCTTGTGGCCCTTTCAGAAGGCATGGGTGATGTAGCCACTTCTGATTTTGTCCTCTTTTTTCGGGACCCCTGAGAACGCCACGGATTATGTCGCAATTCTGCCCTCTTGTGTGCCAATGGGAAGGCATGGGTGATGTAGCCACTTCTGATTTTGTGCCCTCTTCTGGGGGGGCCTTAGAACACAGAGGTTAAACAATTCCACTCACTTGTGGGCCCCCCAGAAGGCACAGGTGATGTAACCAATTCTGATTTGTCCCTCTTTTTGGGGACCCTCGGACGGCAGAGGTGATTTGGCACTTTTGGTTGGTGCCCTTTTTTCAGATCATGAGTAGGTTTGGGCTTATGTAGGCACATCGATTGCTCCCAATTTTGACCGTATTGATTGCTCCCCGCTTCGGCGATCTTGAGAAGGCAGCAGTGATGCAGCTACATTGTTTGCCTACCACGTTGGCGACCCCGACAAGGCAGCGGTTATGTAGCCACATTGATTACCCAGGATGTTGGGGGAACCGGGAAGGAACGGGTTATATAGCCGGATTGATTCCTCTCAGATTGCGGCGTGCGAGAAGGCGGTTGATTTGTAGCAGTATCAATTGCTCCGCGCTTTGAGGATCTCGAGATGGCAGCGGTAAGGAAGACCCATAGATTGCTCTCCTCTTTGGGGAATCTGCAAAGGTAAGGTTTTGCAGCTGCATTGTTTGCTCAACACTTTGGAGATGGCGAGCAGGGAGAGCTCATTTAGCTAGATTCATTACTCCTAGCTTTGGGGACCCTAAGATGGCAGCGATTATGTAGCCATATTGATTGCTCACCATGTTGGGGACTCTCTCAAGGCGGTGGTTATGTAGCCATGTTGATTGTTTCGCATGTTCCGGGCGTCGACAAGGCAGCGGTTGCTCACCAGGCCAAGGATCTTTCAAGGATCTTTGGGGTGTGGCTAGGGATCTTTACCACTTTTGTGTTCCGGGAGGGACCCTTGACGTATCCCCAACACAAAAGTGGCAAAGATCCCTCGCCACACCCCAAAGATCTTTGAAAGATCCTTGGCCACACGTCAAAGATCCCTCAAAGAAGCCAAGCGACCGGAATATTTGAGGTGTGGCCAAGGATCTTTCAAGGATCTTTGGGGTGTGGCTCGGGATCTTTACCACTTTTGCCCTCTGTGAGGGACCCTTGACGTGAGACCACTGCAAAAGTGGTGAAGATCCCTTGCCACACGCCAAAGATCCTTGAAAGATCCTTGGCCACACGTCAAAGATCCCTCAAAGAAGCCAAGCGACCGGAATATTTGAGGTGTGGCCAAGGATCTTTCAAGGATCTTTGGGGTGTGGCTAGGGATCTTTACCACTTTTGTGTTCCGGGAGGGACCCTTGACGTGTCCCGAACACAAAAGTGGCAAAGATCCCTTGCCACACCCCAAAGATCCTTGAAAGATCCTTGGCCACAGGTCAAAGATCCCTCAAAGAAGCCAAGCGACCGGAATATTTGACGTGTGGCCAAGGATCTTTCAAGGATCTTTGGCGACTGGCTCGGGATCTTTACCACTTTTGCCCTCTGTGAGGGACCCTTGACGTGAGACCACTACAAAAGTGGTGAAGATCCCTTGCCACACCCCAAAGATCCTTGAAAGATCCTTGGCCACACGTCAAAGATCCCTCAAAGAAGCCAAGCGACCGGAATATTTGAGGTGTGGCCAAGGATCTTTCAAGGATCTTTGGGGTGTGCCTAGGGATCTTCACCACTTTTGTGTTCCGGGAGGGACCCTTGACGTGTCGCCAACACAAAAGTGGCAAAGATCCCTTGCCACACCCCAAAGATCCTTGAAAGATCCTTGGCCACACGTCAAAAAACCCTCAAAGAAGCCAAGCGACCGGAATATTTGAGGTGTGGCCAAGGATTTTTCAAGGATCTTTGGGGACTGGCTCGGGATCTTTACCACTTTTGCCCTCTGTGAGGGACCCTTGACGTGAGACCACTACAAAAGTGGCAAAGATCCCTCGCCACACCCCAAAGATCCTTGAAAGATCCTTGGCCACACGTCAAAGATCCCTCAAAGAAGCCAAGCGACCGGAATATTTGAGGTGTGGCCAAGGATCTTTCAAGGATCTTTGGGGTGTGGCTAGGGATCTTTACCACTTTTGTGTTCCGGGAGGGACCCTTGACGTATCCCCAACACAAAAGTGGCAAAGATCCCTCGCCACACCCCAAAGATCTTTGAAAGATCCTTGGCCACACGTCAAAGATCCCTCAAAGAAGCCAAGCGACCGGAATATTTGAGGTGTGGCCAAGGATCTTTCAAGGATCTTTGGGGACTGGCTCGGGATCTTTACCACTTTTGCCCTCTGTGAGGGACCCTTGACGTGAGACCACTACAAAAGTGGTGAAGATCCCTTGCCACACGCCAAAGATCCTTGAAAGATCCTTGGCCACACGTCAAAGATCCCTCAAAGAAGCCAAGCGACCGGAATATTTGAGGTGTGGCCAAGGATCTTTCAAGGATCTTTGGGGTATGGCTAGGGATCTTTACCACTTTTGTGTTCCGGGAGGGACCCTTGACGTGTCCCGAACACAAAAGTGGCAAAGATCCCTTGCCACACCCCAAAGATCCTTGAAAGATCCTTGGCCACAGGTCAAAGATCCCTCAAAGAAGCCAAGCGACCGGAATATTTGACGTGTGGCCAAGGATCTTTCAAGGATCTTTGGCGACTGGCTCGGGATCTTTACCACTTTTGCCCTCTGTGAGGGACCCTTGACGTGAGACCACTACAAAAGTGGTGAAGATCCCTTGCCACACCCCAAAGATCCTTGAAAGATCCTTGGCCACACGTCAAAGATCCCTCAAAGAAGCCAAGCGACCGGAATATTTGAGGTGTGGCCAAGGATCTTTCAAGGATCTTTGGGGTGTGCCTAGGGATCTTCACCACTTTTGTGTTCCGGGAGGGACCCTTGACGTGTCCCCAACACAAAAGTGGCAAAGATCCCTTGCCACACCCCAAAGATCCTTGAAAGATCCTTGGCCACACGTCAAAAAACCCTCAAAGAAGCCAAGCGACCGGAATATTTGAGGTGTGGCCAAGGATTTTTCAAGGATCTTTGGGGACTGGCTTGGGATCTTTACCACTTTTGCCCTCTGTGAGGGACCCTTGACGTGAGACCACTACAAAAGTGGCAAAGATCCCTCGCCACACCCCAAAGATCCTTGAAAGATCCTTGGCCACACGTCAAAGATCCCTCAAAGAAGCCAAGCGACCGGAATATTTGAGGTGTGGCCAAGGATCTTTCAAGGATCTTTGGGGTGTGGCTAGGGATCTTTACCACTTTTGTGTTCCGGGAGGGACCCTTGACGTGTCCCCAACACAAAAGTGGCAAAGATCCCTTGCCACACCCCAAAGATCCTTGAAAGATCCTTGGCCACAGGTCAAAGATCCCTCAAAGAAGCCAAGCGACCGGAATATTTGAGGTGTGGCCAAGGATCTTTCAAGGATCTTTGGGGACTGGCTCGGGATCTTTACCACTTTTGCCCTCTGTGAGGGACCCTTGACGTGAGACCACTACAAAAGTGGTGAAGATCCCTTGCCACACCCCAAAGATCCTTGAAAGATCCTTGGCCACACGGCAAAGATCCCTCAAAGAAGCCAAGCGACCGGAATATTTGAGGTGTGGCCAAGGATCTTTCAAGGATCTTTGGGGACTGGCTCGGGATCTTTACCACTTTTGCCCTCTGTGAGGGACCCTTGACGTGCGACCACTACAAAAGTGGCAAAGATCCCTCGCCACACCCCAAAGATCCTTGAAAGATCCTTGGCCACACGTCAAAGATCCCTCAAAGAAGCCAAGCGACCGGAATATTTGAGGTGTGGCCAAGGATCTTTCAAGGATCTTTGGGGTGTGGCTAGGGATCTTTACCACTTTTGTGTTCCGGGAGGGACCCTTGACGTGTCCCCAACACAAAAGTGGCAAAGATCCCTTGCCACACCCCAAAGATCCTTGAAAGATCCTTGGCCACACGTCAAAGATCCCTCAAAGAAGCCAAGCGACCGGAATATTTGAGGTGTGGCCAAGGATCTTTCAAGGATCTTTGGGGACTGGCTCGGGATCTTTACCACTTTTGCCCTCTGTGAGGGACCCTTGACGTGAGACCACTACAAAAGTGGTGAAGATCCCTTGCCACACCCCAAAGATCCTTGAAAGATCCTTGGCCACACGTCAAAGATCCCTCAAAGAAGCCAAGCGACCGGAATATTTGAGGTGTGGCCAAGGATCTTTCAAGGATCTTTGGGGTGTGGCTAGGGATCTTCACCACTTTTGTGTTCCGGGAGGGACCCTTGACGTGTCCCCAACACAAAAGTGGCAAAGATCCCTTGCCACACCCCAAAGATCCTTGAAAGATCCTTGGCCACACATCAAAAAACCCTCAAAGAAGCCAAGCGACCGGAATATTTGAGGTGTGGCCAAGGATCTTTCAAGGATCTTTGGGGACTGGCTCGGGATCTTTACCACCTTTGCCCTCTGTGAGGGACCCTTGACGTGAGACCACTACAAAAGTGGCAAAGATCCCTCGCCACACCCCAAAGATCCTTGAAAGATCCTTGGCCACACGTCAAAGATCCCTCAAAGAAGCCAAGCGACCGGAATATTTGAGGTGTGGCCAAGGATCTTTCAAGGATCTTTGGGGTGTGGCTAGGGATCTTTACCACTTTTGTGTTCCGGGAGGGACCCTTGACGTGTCCCCAACACAAAAGTGGCAAAGATCCCTCGCCACACCCCAAAGATCTTTGAAAGATCCTTGGCCACACGTCAAAGATCCCTCAAAGAAGCCAAGCGACCGGAATATTTGAGGTGTGGCCAAGGATCTTTCAAGGATCTTTGGGGTGTGGCTAGGGATCTTCACCACTTTTGTGTTCCGGGAGGGACCCTTGACGTGTCCCCAACACAAAAGTGGCAAAGATCCCTTGCCACACCCCAAAGATCCTTGAAAGATCCTTGGCCACACGTCAAAAAACCCTCAAAGAAGCCAAGCGACCGGAATATTTGAGGTGTGGCCAAGGATCTTTCAAGGATCTTTGGGGACTGGCTCGGGATCTTTACCACTTTTGCCCTCTGTGAGGGACCCTTGACGTGAGACCACTACAAAAGTGGCAAAGATCCCTCGCCACACCCCAAAGATCCTTGAAAGATCCTTGGCCACACGTCAAAGATCCCTCAAAGAAGCCAAGCATCCGGAATATTTGAGGTTTGGCCAAGGATCTTTCAAGGATCTTTGGGGTGTGGCTAGGGATCTTTACCACTTTTGTGTTCCGGGAGGGACCCTTGACGTGTCCCCAACACAAAAGTGGCAAAGATCCCTTGCCACACCCCAAAGATCCTTGAAAGATCCTTGGCCACACGTCAAAGATCCCTCAAAGAAGCCAAGCGACCGGAATATTTGACGTGTGGCCAAGGATCTTTCAAGGATCTTTGGGGACTGGCTCGGGATCTTTACCACTTTTGCCCTCTGTGAGGGACCCTTGACGTGAGACCACTACAAAAGTGGCAAAGATCCCTCGCCACACCCCAAAGATCCTTGAAAGACCCTTGGCCACACGTCAAAGATCCCTCAAAGAAGCCAAGCGACCGGAATATTTGAGGTGTGGCCAAGGATCTTTCAAGGATCTTTGGGGTGTGGCTAGGGATCTTTACCACTTTTGTGTTCCGGGAGGGACCCTTGACGTGTCCCCAACACAAAAGTGGCAAAGATCCCTTGCCACACCCCAAAGATCCTTGAAAGATCCTTGGCCACACGTCAAAAAACCCTCAAAGAAGCCAAGCGACCGGAATATTTGACGTGTGGCCAAGGATCTTTCAAGGATCTTTGGGGACTGGCTCGGGATCTTTACCACTTTTGCCCTCTGTGAGGGACCCTTGACGTGAGACCACCACAAAAGTGGCAAAGATCCCTCGCCACACCCCAAAGATCCTTGAAAGATCCTTGGCCACACGTCAAAGATCCCTCAAAGAAGCCAAGCGACCGGAATATTTGAGGTGTGGCCAAGGATCTTTCAAGGATCTTTGGGGTGTGGCTAGGGATCTTTACCACTTTTGTGTTCCGGGAGGGACCCTTGACGTGTCCCCAACACAAAAGTGGCAAAGATCCCTTGCCACACCCCAAAGATCCTTGAAAGATCCTTGGCCACACGTCAAAAAACCCTCAAAGAAGCCAAGCGACCGGAATATTTGACGTGTGGCCAAGGATCTTTCAAGGATCTTTGGGGACTGGCTCGGGATCTTTACCACTTTTGCCCTCTGTGAGGGACCCTTGACGTGAGACCACCACAAAAGTGGCAAAGATCCCTCGCCACACCCCAAAGATCCTTGAAAGATCCTTGGCCACACGTCAAAGATCCCTCAAAGAAGCCAAGCGACCGGAATATTTGAGGTTTGGCCAAGGATCTTTCAAGGATCTTTGGGGTGTGGCTAGGGATCTTTACCACTTTTGTGTTCCGGGAGGGACCCTTGACGTGTCCCCAACACAAAAGTGGCAAAGATCCCTTGCCACACCCCAAAGATCCTTGAAAGATCCTTGGCCACACGTCAAAGATCCCTCAAAGAAGCCAAGCGACCGGAATATTTGACGTGTGGCCAAGGATCTTTCAAGGATCTTTGGGGACTGGCTCGGGATCTTTACCACTTTTGCCCTCTGTGAGGGACCCTTGACGTGAGACCACTACAAAAGTGGCAAAGATCCCTCGCCACACCCCAAAGATCCTTGAAAGATCCTTGGCCACACGTCAAAGATCCCTCAAAGAAGCCAAGCGACCGGAATATTTGACGTGTGGCCAAGGATCTTTCAAGGATCTTTGGGGACTGGCTCGGGATCTTTACCACTTTTGCCCTCTGTGAGGGACCCTTGACGTGAGACCACTACAAAAGTGGCAAAGATCCCTCGCCACACCCCAAAGATCCTTGAAAGACCCTTGGCCACACGTCAAAGATCCCTCAAAGAAGCCAAGCGACCGGAATATTTGAGGTGTGGCCAAGGATCTTTCAAGGATCTTTGGGGTGTGGCTAGGGATCTTTACCACTTTTGTGTTCCGGGAGGGACCCTTGACGTGTCCCCAACACAAAAGTGGCAAAGATCCCTTGCCACACCCCAAAGATCCTTGAAAGATCCTTGGCCACACGTCAAAAAACCCTCAAAGAAGCCAAGGGACCGGAATATTTGACGTGTGGCCAAGGATCTTTCAAGGATCTTTGGGGACTGGCTCGGGATCTTTACCACTTTTGCCCTCTGTGAGGGACCCTTGACGTGAGACCACCACAAAAGTGGCAAAGATCCCTCGCCACACCCCAAAGATCCTTGAAAGATCCTTGGCCACACGTCAAAGATCCCTCAAAGAAGCCAAGCGACCGGAATATTTGAGGTGTGGCCAAGGATCTTTCAAGGATCTTTGGGGTGTGGCTAGGGATCTTTACCACTTTTGTGTTCCGGGAGGGACCCTTGACGTGTCCCCAACACAAAAGTGGCAAAGATCCCTTGCCACACCCCAAAGATCCTTGAAAGATCCTTGGCCACACGTCAAAAAACCCTCAAAGAAGCCAAGCGACCGGAATATTTGACGTGTGGCCAAGGATCTTTCAAGGATCTTTGGGGACTGGCTCGGGATCTTTACCACTTTTGCCCTCTGTGAGGGACCCTTGACGTGAGACCACCACAAAAGTGGCAAAGATCCCTCGCCACACCCCAAAGATCCTTGAAAGATCCTTGGCCACACGTCAAAGATCCCTCAAAGAAGCCAAGCGACCGGAATATTTGAGGTTTGGCCAAGGATCTTTCAAGGATCTTTGGGGTGTGGCTAGGGATCTTTACCACTTTTGTGTTCCGGGAGGGACCCTTGACGTGTCCCCAACACAAAAGTGGCAAAGATCCCTTGCCACACCCCAAAGATCCTTGAAAGATCCTTGGCCACACGTCAAAGATCCCTCAAAGAAGCCAAGCGACCGGAATATTTGACGTGTGGCCAAGGATCTTTCAAGGATCTTTGGGGACTGGCTCGGGATCTTTACCACTTTTGCCCTCTGTGAGGGACCCTTGACGTGAGACCACTACAAAAGTGGCAAAGATCCCTCGCCACACCCCAAAGATCCTTGAAAGATCCTTGGCCACACGTCAAAGATCCCTCAAAGAAGCCAAGCGACCGGAATATTTGAGGTGTGGCCAAGGATCTTTCAAGGATCTTTGGGGTGTGGCTAGGGATCTTTACCACTTTTGCCCTCTGTGAGGGACCCTTGACGTGAGACCACTACAAAAGTGGCAAAGATCCCTCGCCACACCCCAAAGATCCTTGAAAGACCCTTGGCCACACGTCAAAGATCCCTCAAAGAAGCCAAGCGACCGGAATATTTGAGGTGTGGCCAAGGATCTTTCAAGGATCTTTGGGGTGTGGCTAGGGATCTTTACCACTTTTGTGTTCCGGGAGGGACCCTTGACGTGTCCCCAACACAAAAGTGGCAAAGATCCCTTGCCACACCCCAAAGATCCTTGAAAGATCCTTGGCCACACGTCAAAAAACCCTCAAAGAAGCCAAGGGACCGGAATATTTGACGTGTGGCCAAGGATCTTTCAAGGATCTTTGGGGACTGGCTCGGGATCTTTACCACTTTTGCCCTCTGTGAGGGACCCTTGATGTGAGACCACCACAAAAGTGGCAAAGATCCCTCGCCACACCCCAAAGATCCTTGAAAGATCCTTGGCCACACGTCGAAGATCCCTCAAAGAAGCCAAGCGACCGGAACATTTGAGGTGGGGCCAAGGATCTTTCAAGGATCTTTCGGGTGTGGCTAGGGATCTTTACCACTTTTGTGTTCCGGGAGGGACCCTTGACGTGTCCCCAACACAAAAGTGGCAAAGATCCCTTGCCACACCCGAAAGATTCTTGAAAGATCCTTGGCCACACGTCAAAAAACCCTCAAAGAAGCCAAGCGACCGGAATATTTGACGTGTGGCAAAGGATCTTTCAAGGATCTTTGGGGACTGGCTCGGGATCTTTACCACTTTTGCCCTCTGTGAGGGACCCTAGATGTGTTTCCAACACAAAAGTGGCAAAGATCCCTTGCCACACCCCAAAGATCCTTGAAAGATCCTTGGCCAAACGTCAAAAAACCCTCAAAGACGGCAAGCGACCAGAATATTTGACGTGTGGCCAAGGATCTTTCAAGGATCTTTGGGGACTGGCTTGAGATCTTTACCACTTTTGTGTTCCGGGAGGGACCCTTGACGTGAGACCACTACAAAAGTGGCAAAGCTCCCTCGCCACACCCCAAAGATCCTTGAAAGATCCTTGGCCACATGTCAAAGATCCCTCAAAGAAGCCAAGCGACCGGAATATTTGAGGTGTGGCCAAGGATCTTTCAAGGATCTTTGGGGTGTGGCTAGGGATCTTTACAACTTTTGTGTTCTGGGAGGGACCCTTGACGTGTCCCCAACACAAAAGTGGCAAAGATCCCTTGCCACACCCCAAAGATCCTTGAAAGATCCTTGGCCACACGTCAAAAAACCCTCAAAGAAGCCAAGCGACCAGAATATTTGACGTGTGGCCAAGGATCTTTCAAGGATCATTGGGGACTGGCTCGGGATCTTTACCACTTTTGCCCTCTGTGAGGGACCCTAGATGTGTTTCCAACACAAAAGTGGCAAAGATCCCTTGCCACACCCCAAAGATCCTTGAAAGATCCTTGGCCACACGTCAAAAAACCCTCAAAGAAGCCAAGCGACCGGAATATTTGAGGTGTGGCCAAGGATCTTTCAAGGATCTTTGCGGACGGGCTCGGGATCTTTACCACTTTTGCCCTCTGTGAGGGACCCTTGACGTGTCCCCAACACAAAAGTGGCAAAGATCCCTCGCCACACCCCAAAGATCCTTGAAAGATCCTTGGCCACACGTCAAAGATCCCTCAAAGCAGCCAAGCGACCGGAATATTTGATGTTTGGCCAAGGATCTCTCAAGGATCTTTGGGGTGTGGCTAGGGATCTTTACCACTTTTGTGTTCCGGGAGGGACCCTTGACGTGTCCCCAACACAAAATTGGCAAAGATCCCTTGCCACACCCCAGAGATCCTTGAAAGATCCTTGGCCACACGTCAAAGATCCCTCAAAGAAGCCAAGCGACCGGAATATTTGAGGTGTGGCCAAGGATCTTTCAAGGATCTTTGGGGTGTGGCTAGGGATCTTTACCACTTTTGTGTTCCGGGAGACACCCTTGACGTGTCGCCAACACAAAATTGGCAAAGATCCCTTGCCACACCCCAAAGATCCTTGAAAGATCCTTGGCCACACGTCAAAAAACCCTCAAAGAAGCCAAGCGACCGGAATATTTGACTTGTGGCTAAGGATCTTTCAAGCATCTTTGGGGACTGGCTCGGGATCTTTACCACTTTTGCCCTCTGTGAGGGACCCTTGACGTGTCCCCAACACAAAAGTGGCAAAGATTCCTCGCAACACCCCAAAGATCCTTGAAAGATCCTTGGCCACACGTCAAAGATCCCTCAAAGAAGCCAAGCGACCGGAATATTTGATGTGTGGCCAAGGATCCTTCAAGGATCTTTGGGGTGTGGCTAGGGATCTTTACCACTTTTGTGTTCCGGGAGGGACCCTTGACGTGAGACCACTACAAAAGTGGCAAAGATCCCTCGCCACACCCCAAAGATCCTTAAAAGATCCTTGGCCACACGTCAAAGATCCCTCAAAGAAGCCAAGCGACCGGAATATTTGAGGTGTGGCCAAGGATCTTTCAAGGATCTTTGGGGTCTGGCTCGGGATCTTTACCACTTTTGTGTTCCGGGAGGGACCCTTGACGTGTCCCCAACACAAACGTGGCAAAGATCCCTTGCCACACCCCAAAGATCCTTGAAAGATCCTTGGCCACACGTCAAAGAACCCTCAAAGAAGCCAAGCGACCGGAATATTTGACGTGTGGCCAAGGATCTTTCATGGATCCTTGGGGACTGGCTCAGGATCTTTACCACTTTTGCCCTCTGTGAGGGACCCTTGATGTGAGACCACGACAAAAGTGGCAAAGATCCCTCGCCACACCCCAAAGATCCTTGAAAGATCCTTGGCCACACGTCGAAGATCCCTCAAAGAAGCCAAGCGACCGGAACATTTGAGGTGTGGCCAAGGATCTTTCAAGGATCTTTGGGGTGTGGCTAGGGATCTTTACCACTTTTGTGTTCCGGAAGGGACCCTTGACGTGTCTCCAACACAAAAGTGGCAAAGATCCCTTGCCACACCCCAAAGATCCTTGAAAGATCCTTGGCCACACGTCAAAAAACCCTCAAAGAAGCCAAGCGACCAGAAAAATATTTGACGTGTGGCCAAGGATCTTTCAAGGATCTTTGGGGACTGGCTCAGGATCTTTACCACTTTTGCCCTCTGTGAGGGACCCTAGATGTGTTTCCAACACAAAAGTGGCAAAGATCCCTTGCCACACCCCAAAGATCCTTGAAAGATCCTTGGCCACACGTCAAAAAACCCTCAAAGAAGCCAAGCGACCGGAATATTTGACGTGTGGCCAAGGATCTTTCAAGGATCTTTGGGGACTGGCTTGGGATCTTTACCACTTTTGTGTTCCGGGAGGGACCCTTGACGTGAGACCACTACAAAAGTGGCAAAGATCCCTCGCCACACCCCAAAGATCCTTGAAAGATCCTTGGCCACACGTCAAAGATCCCTCAAAGAAGCCAAGCGACCGGAATATTTGAGGTGTGGCCAAGGATCTTTCAAGGATCTTTGGGGTGTGGCTAGGGATCTTTACAACTTTTGTGTTCTGGGAGGGACCCTTGACGTGTCCCCAACACAAAAGTGGCAAAGATCCCTTGCCACACCCCAAAGATCCTTGAAAGATCCTTGGCCACACGTCAAAAAACCCTCAAAGAAGCCAAGCGACCGGAATATTTGATGTGTGGCCAAGGATCTCTCAAGGATCTTTGGGGTGTGGCTAGGGATCTTTACCACTTTTGTGTTCCGGGAGGGACCCTTGACGTGTCCCCAACACAAAAGTGGCAAAGATCACTTGCCACACCCCAAAGATCCTTGAAAGATCCTTGGCCACACGTCAAAGATCCCTCAAAGAAGCCAATCGACCGGAATATTTGATGTGTGGCCAAGGATCTCTCAAGGATCTTTGGGGTGTGGCTAGGGATCTTTACCACTTTTGTGTTCCGGGAGGGACCCTTGACGTGTCCCCAACACAAAATTGGCAAAGATCCCTTGCCACACCCCAAAGATCCTTGAAAGATCCTTGGCCACACGTCAAAGATCCCTCAAAGAAGCCAAGCGACCGGAATATTTGAGGTGTGGCCAAGGATCTTTCAAGGATCTTTGGGGTGTGGCTAGGGATCTTTACCACTTTTGTGTTCCGGGAGGGACCCTTGACGTGTCGCCAACACAAAATTGGCAAAGATCCCTTGCCACACCCCAAAGATCCTTGAAAGATCCTTGGCCACACGTCAAAAAACCCTCAAAGAAGCCAAGCGACCGGAATATTTGACTTGTGGCTAAGGATCTTTCAAGCATCTTTGGGGACTGGCTCGGGATCTTTACCACTTTTGCCCTCTGTGACGGACCCTTGACGTGTCCCCAAACAAAAGTGGCAAAGATCCCTCGCCACACCCCAAAGATCCTTGAAAGATCCTTGGCCACACGTCAAAGATCCCTCAAAGAAGCCAAGCGACCGGAATATTTGATGTGTGGCCAAGGATCTCTCAAGGATCTTTGGGGTGTGGCTAGGGATCTTTACCACTTTTGTGTTCCGGGAGGGACCCTTGACGTGAGACCACTACAAAAGTGGCAAAGATCCCTCGCCACACCCCAAAGATCCTTAAAAGATCCTTGGCCACACGTCAAAGATCCCTCAAAGAAGCCAAGCGACCGGAATATTTGAGGTGTGGCCAAGGATCTTTCAAGGATCTTTGGGGACTGGCTAGGGATCTTCAGGCCCTTTTGCCCTCTGTGAGGGACCCTTGACGTGAGACCACTACAAAAGTGGCAAAGATCCCTCGCCACACCCCAAAGATCCTTGAAAGATCCTTGGCCACACGTCAAAGATCCCTCAAAGAAGCCAAGCGACCGGAATATTTGAGGTGTGGCCAAGGATCTTTCAAGGATCTTTGGGGTCTGGCTCGGGATCTTTACCACTTTTGTGTTCCGGGAGGGACCCTTGACGTGTCCCCAACACAAAAGTGGCAAAGATCCCTTGCCACACCCCAAAGATCCTTGAAAGATCCTTGGCCACACGTCAAAAAACCCTCAAAGAAGCCAAGCGACCGGAATATTTGACGTGTGGCCAAGGATCTTTCATGGATCCTTGGGGACTGGCTCAGGATCTTTACCACTTTTGCCCTCTGTGAGGGACCCTTGATGTGAGACCACCACACAAGTGGCAAAGATCCCTCGCCACACCCCAAAGATCCTTGAAAGATCCTTGGCCACACGTCGAAGATCCCTCAAAGAAGCCAAGCGACCGGAACATTTGAGGTGTGGCCAAGGATCTTTCAAGGATCTTTGGGGTGTGGCTAGGGATCTTTACCACTTTTGTGTTCCGGGAGGGACCCTTGACGTGTCCCCAACACAAAAGTGGCAAAGATCCCTTGCCACACCCCAAAGATCCTTGAAAGATCCTTGGCCACACGTCAAAAAACCCTCAAAGAAACCAAGCGACCGGAATATTTGACGTGTGGCCAAGGATCTTTCAAGGATCTTTGGGGACTGGCTCGGGATCTTTACCACTTTTGCCCTCTGTGAGGGACCCTAGATGTGTTTCCAACACAAAAGTGGCAAAGATCCCTTGCCACACCCCAAAGATCCTTGAAAGATCCTTGGCCACCCGTCAAAAAACCCTCAAAGAAGCCAAGCGACCGGAATATTTGACGTGTGGCCAAGGATCTTTCAAGGATCTTTGGGGACTGGCTTGGGATCTTTACCACTTTTGTGTTCCGGGAGGGACCCTTGACGTGAGACCACTACAAAAGTGGCAAAGATCCCTCGCCACACCCCAAAGATCCTTGAAAGATCCTTGGCCACACGTCAGAAAACCCTCAAAGAAGCCAAGCGACCGGAATATTTGAGGTGTGGCCAAGGATCTTTCAAGGATCTTTGGGGTGTGGCTAGGGATCTTTACAACTTTTGTGTTCTGGGAGGGACCCTTGACGTGTCCCCAACACAAAAGTGGCAAAGATCCCTTGCCACACCCCAAAGATCGTTGAAAGATTCTTGGCCACACGTCAAAAAACCCTCAAAGAAGCCAAGCGACGGGAATATTTGACGTGTGGCCAAGGATCTTTCAAGGATCTTTGGGGACTGGCTCGGGATCTTTACCACTTTTGCCCTCTGTGAGGGACCCTAGATGTGTTTCCAACACAAAAGTGGCAAAGATCCCTTGCCACACCCCAAAGATCCTTGAAAGATCCTTGGCCACACGTCAAAAAACCCTCAAAGAAGCCAAGCGACCGGAATATTTGAGGTGTGGCCAAGGATCTTTCAAGGATCTTTGGGGTCTGGCTCGGGATCTTTACCACTTTTGTGTTCCGGGAGGGACCCTTGACGTGTCCCCAACACAAAAGTGGCAAAGATCCCTTGCCACACCCCAAAGATCCTTGAAAGATCCTTGGCCACACGTCAAAAAACCCTCAAAGAAGCCAAGCGACCGGAATATTTGACGTGTGGCCAAGGATCTTTCATGGATCCTTGGGGACTGGCTCAGGATCTTTACCACTTTTGCCCTCTGTGAGGGACCTCTGATGTGAGACCACCACAAAAGCGGCAAAGATCCCTCGCCACACCCCAAGGATCCTTGAAAAATCCTTGGCCACACGTCGAAGATCCCTCAAAGAAGCCAAGCGACCGGAACATTTGAGGTGTGGCCAAGGATCTTTCAAGGATCTTTGGGGTGTGGCTAGGGATCTTTACCACTTTTGTGTTCCGGGAGGGACCCTTGACGTGTCCCCAACACAAAAGTGGCACCGATCCCTTGCCGCACCCCAAGGATCCTTGAAAGATCCTTGGCCACACGTCAAAAAACCCTCAAAGAAGCCAAGCGACCGGAATATTTGACGTGTGGCCAAGGATCTTTCAAGGATCTTTGGAGACTGGCTCGGGATCTTTACCACTTTTGCCCTCTGTGAGGGACCCTAGATGTGTTTCCAACACAAAGGTGGCAAGGATCCCTTGCCACACCCCAAGGATCCTTGAAAGATCCTTGTCACACGTCAAAAAACCCTCAAAGAAGCCAAGCGACCGGAATATTTGACGTGTGGCCAAGGATCTTTCAAAGATCTTTGGGGACTGGCTCGGGATCTTTACCACTTTTGCCCTCTGTGAGGGACCCTTGACGTGAGACCACCACAAAAGTGGCAAAGATCCCTCGCCACACCCCAAAGATCCTTGAAAGATCCTTGGCCACACGTCAAAGATCCCTCAAAGAAGCCAAGCGATCGGAATATTTGAGGTGTGGCCAAGGATCTTTCAAGGATCTTTGGGGTGTGGCTAGGGATCTTTACAACTTTTATGTTCCGGGAGGGACCCTTGACGTGTCCCCAACACAAAATTGACAAAGATCCCTCGCCACACCCCAAAGATCCTTGAAAGATCGTTGGCCACACGTCAAAGATCCCTCAAAGAAGCCAAGGGACCGGAATATTTGAGGTGTGGCCAAGGATCTTTCAAGGATCTTTGGGGTGTGGCTAGGGATCTTTACCACTTTTGTGTTCCGGGAGGGACCCTTGACGTGTCCCCAACACAAAAGTGGCAAAGATCCCTTGCCACACCCCAAAGATCCTTGAAAGATCCTTGGCCACACGTCAAAAAACCCTCAAAGAAGCCAAGCAACCGGAATATTTGACGTGTGGCCAAGGATCTTTCAAGGATCTTTGGGGACTGGCTCGGGATCTTTACCACTTTTGCCCTCTGTGAGGGACCCTTGACGTGAGACCACCACAAAAGTGGCAAAGATCCCTCGCCACACCCCAAAGACCTTGAAAGATCCTTGGCCACACGTCAAAGATCCCTCAAAGAAGCCAAGCGACCGGAATATTTGAGGTGTGGCCAAGGATCTTTCAAGGATCTTTGGGGACTGGCTTGGGATCTTTACCACTTTTGCCCTCTGTGAGGGACCCTTGACGTGAGACCACCACAAAAGTGGCAAAGATCCCTCGCCACACCCCAAAGATCCTTGAAAGATCCTTGGCCACACGTCAAAGATCCCTCAAAGAAGCCAAGCGACCGGAATATTTGACGTGTGGCCAAGGATCTTTCAAGGATCTTTGGGGACTGGCTCGGGATCTTTACCACTTTTGCCCTTTGTGAGGGACTCTTGACGTGAGACCACCACAAAAGTGGCAAAGATCCCTCGCCGAACCCCAAAGATCCTTGAAAGATCCTTGGCCACACGTCAAAGATCCCTCAAAGAAGCCAAGCGACCGGAATATTTGAGGTGTGGCCAAGGATCTTTCAAGGATCTTTGGGGTGTGGCTAGGGATCTTTACCACTTTTGCCCTCTGTGAGGGACCCTTGACGTGAGACCACTACAAAAGCCACACCCCAAAGATCCTTGAAAGATCCTTGGCCACACGTCAAAGATCCCTCAAAGAAGCCAAGCGACCGGAATATTTGAGGTGTGGCCCAGGATCTTTCAAGGATCTTTGGGGTGTGGTTAGGGATCCTTACCACTTTTGTGTTCCGGGAGGGACCCTTGACGTGTCCCCAACACAAAAGTGGCAAAGATCCCTTGTCACACCCCAAAGATCCTTGAAAGATCCTTGGCCACACGTCAAAAAACCCTCAAAGAAGCCAAGCGACCGGAATATTTGACGTGTGGCCAAGGATCTTTCAAGGATCTTTGGGGACTGGCTCGGGATCTCTACCACTTTTGCCCTCTGTGAGGGACCCTTGACGTGAGACCACCACAAAAGTGGCAAAGATCCCTCGCCACACCCCAAAGATCCTTGAAAGATCCTTGGCCACACGTCAAAGATCCCTCAAAGAAGCCAAGCGACCGGAATATTTGACGTGTGGCCAAGGATCTTTCAAGGATCTTTGGGGACTGGCTCGGGATCTTTACCACTTTTGCCCTTTGTGAGGGACCCTTGATGTGAGACCACCACAAAAGTGGCAAAGATCCCTCGCCGAACCCCAAAGATCCTTGAAAGATCCTTGGCCACACGTCAAAGATCCCTCAAAGAAGCCAAGCGACCGGAATATTTGAGGTGTGGCCAAGGATCTTTCAAGGATCTTTGGGGTGTGGCTAGGGATCTTTACCACTTTTGCCCTCTGTGAGGGACCCTTGACGTGAGACCACTACAAAAGCCACACCCCAAAGATCCTTGAAAGATCCTTGGCCACACGTCAAAGATCCCTCAAAGAAGCCAAGCGACCGGAATATTTGAGGTGTGGCCCAGGATCTTTCAAGGATCTTTGGGGTGTGGTTAGGGATCCTTACCACTTTTGTGTTCCGGGAGGGACCCTTGACGTGTCCCCAACACAAAAGTGGCAAAGATCCCTTGTCACACCCCAAAGATCCTTGAAAGATCCTTGGCCACACGTCAAAAAACCCTCAAAGAAGCCAAGCGACCGGAATATTTGAGGTGTGGCCAAGGATCTTTCAAGGATCTTTGGGGACTGGCTCGGGATCTTTACCACTTTTGCCCTCTGTGAGGGACCCTTGACGTGAGACCACTACAAAAGTGGCAAAGATCCCTCGCCACACCCCAAAGACCCTTGAAAGATCCTTGGCCACACGTCAAAGATCCCTCAAAGAAGCCAAGCATCCGGAATATTTGAGGTGTGGCCAAGGATCTTTCAAGGATCTTTGGGGTGTGGCTAGGGATCCTTACCACTTTTGTGTTCCGGGAGGGACCCTTGACGTGTCCCCAACACAAAAGTGGCAAAGATCCCTTGTCACACCCCAAAGATCCTTGAAAGATCCTTGGCCACACGTCAAAAACCCTCAAAGAAGCCAAGCGACCGGAATATTTGACGTGTGGCCAAGGATCTTTCAAGGAGCTTTGGGGACTGGCTCGGGATCTTTACCACTTTTGCCCTCTGTGAGGGACCCTTGACGTGAGACCACCACAAAAGTGGCAAAGATCCCTTGCCACACCCCAAAGATCCTTGAAAGATCCTTGGCCACACGTCAAAAAACCCTCAAAGAAGCCAAGCGACCGGAATGTTTGACGTGTGGCCAAGGATCTTTCAAGGATCTTTGGGGACTGGCTTGGGATCTTTACCACTTTTGCCCTCTGTGAGGGACCCTTGACGTGAGACCACTACAAAAGTGGCAAAGATCCCTCGCCACACCCCAAAGATCCTTGAAAGATCCTTGGCCACACGTCAAAAAACCTCAAAGAAG
The DNA here is from genome assembly GCA_964036045.1 of Eutreptiella sp. 'Long Island Sound 2002'. NCBI lineage: Eukaryota > Euglenozoa > Euglenophyceae > Eutreptiales > Eutreptiaceae > Eutreptiella > Eutreptiella sp. 'Long Island Sound 2002'. The sequence goes on along the minus strand of CAXIWF010001303.1, from coordinate 14,901 downwards.
CCAAGCGACCGGAATATTTGAGTTCTGGCCAAGGATCTTTCAAGGATCTTTGGGGTGTGGCTAGGGATCTTTAACACTTTTGTGTTCCGGGAGGGACCCTTGACGTGTCCCCAACACAAAAGTGGCAAAGATCCCTTGCCACACCCAAAGATCCTTGAAAGATCCTTGGCCACACGTCAAAAACCCTCAAAGAAGCCAAGCGACCGGAATATTTGACGTGTGGCCAAGGATCTTTCAAGGATCTTTGGGGACTGGCTCGGTATCTTTACCACTTTTGCCCTCTGTGAGGGACCCTTGACGTGAGACCACCACAAAAGTGGCAAAGATCCCTCGCCACACCCCAAAGACCCTTGAAAGATCCTTGGCCACACGTCAAAGATCCCTCAAAGAAGCCAAGCGACCGGAATATTTGAGGTGTGGCCAAGGATCTTTCAAGGATCTTTGGGGTTTGGTTAGGGATCCTTACCACTTTTGTGTTCCGGGAGGGACCCTTGACGTGTCCCCAACACAAAAGTGGCAAAGATCCATTGTCACACCCCAAAGATCCTTGAAAGATCCTTGGCCACACGTCAAAAAACCCTCAAAGAAGCCAAGCGACCGGCATATTTGACGTGTGGCCAAGGATCTTTCAAGGATCTTTGGGGACTGGCTCAGGATCTCTACCACTTTTGCCCTCTGTGAGGGACCCTTGACGTGAGACCACTACAAAAGTGGCAAAGATCCCTCGCCACACCCCAAAGATCCTTGAAAGATCCTTGGCCACACGTCAAAGATCCCTCAAAGAAGCCAAGCGACCGGAATATTTGAGGTGTGGCCAAGGATCTTTCAAGGATCTTTGGGGTGTGGCTAGGGATCTTTACCACTTTTGCCCTCTGTGAGGGACCCTTGACGTGAGACCACCACAAAAGTGGCAAAGATCCCTCGCCACACCCCAAAGATCCTTGAAAGATCCTTGGCCACACGTCAAAGATCCCTCAAAGAAGCCAAGCGACCGGAATATTTGAGGTGTGGCCAAGGATCTTTCAAGGATCTTTGGGGTGTGGCTAGGGATCTTTACCACTTTTGTGTTCCGGGAGGGACCCTTGACGTGTCCCCAACACAAAAGTGGCAAAGATCCCTTGCCACACCCCAAAGATCCTTGAAAGATCCTTGGCCACACGTCAAAAAACCCTCAAAGAAGCCAAGCGACCGGAATATTTGACGTGTGGCCAAGGATCTTTCAAGGATCTTTGGGGACTGGCTCGGGATCTTTACCACTTTTGCCCTCTGTGAGGGACCCTTGACGTGAGACCACCACAAAAGTGGCAAAGATCCCTCGCCACACCCCAAAGATCCTTGAAAGATCCTTGGCCACACGTCAAAGATCCCTCAAAGAAGCCAAGCGACCGGAATATTTGACGTGTGGCCAAGGATCTTTCAAGGATCTTTGGGGACTGGCTCGGGATCTTTACCACTTTTGCCCCTTGTGAGGGACCCTTGACGTGAGACCACCACAAAAGTGGCAAAGATCCCTCGCCGAACCCCAAAGATCCTTGAAAGATCCTTGGCCACACGTCAAAGATCCCTCAAAGAAGCCAAGCGACCGGAATATTTGAGGTGTGGCCAAGGATCTTTCAAGGATCTTTGGGGTGTGGCTAGGGATCTTTACCACTTTTGCCCTCTGTGAGGGACCCTTGACGTGAGACCACTACAAAAGCCACACCCCAAAGATCCTTGAAAGATCCTTGGCCACACGTCAAAGATCCCTCAAAGAAGCCAAGCGACCGGAATATTTGAGATGTGGCCCAGGATCTTTCAAGGATCTTTGGGGTGTGGTTAGGGATCCTTACCACTTTTGTGTTCCGGGAGGGACCCTTGACGTGTCCCCAACACAAAAGTGGCAAAGATCCCTTGTCACACCCCAAAGATCCTTGAAAGATCCTTGGCCACACGTCAAAAAACCCTCAAAGAAGCCAAGCGACCGGAATATTTGACGTGTGGCCAAGGATCTTTCAAGGATCTTTGGGGACTGGCTCGGGATCTCTACCACTTTTGCCCTCTGTGAGGGACCCTTGACGTGAGACCACCACAAAAGTGGCAAAGATCCCTTGCCACACCCCAAAGATCCTTGAAAGATCCTTGGCCACACGTCAAAGATCCCTCAAAGAAGCCAAGCGACCGGAATATTTGACGTGTGGCCAAGGATCTTTCAAGGATCTTTGGGGACTGGCTCGGGATCTTTACCACTTTTGCCCTTTGTGAGGGACCCTTGACGTGAGACCACCACAAAAGTGGCAAAGATCCCTCGCCGAACCCCAAAGATCCTTGAAAGATCCTTGGCCACACGTCAAAGATCCCTCAAAGAAGCCAAGCGACCGGAATATTTGAGGTGTGGCCAAGGATCTTTCAAGGATCTTTGGGGTGTGGTTAGGGATCCTTACCACTTTTGTGTTCCGGGAGGGACCCTTGACGTGTCCCCAACACAAAAGTGGCAAAGATCCCTCGCCACACCCCAAAGATCCTTGAAAGATCCTTGGCCACACGTCAAAGATCCCTCAAAGAAGCCAAGCGACCGGAATATTTGAGGTGTGGCCAAGGATCTTTCAAGGATCTTTGGGGACTGGCTCGGGATCTTTACCACTTTTGCCCTTTGTGAGGGACCCTTGACGTGAGACCACCACAAAAGTGGCAAAGATCCCTCGCCGAACCCCAAAGATCCTTGAAAGATCCTTGGCCACACGTCAAAGATCCCTCAAAGAAGCCAAGCGACCGGAATATTTGAGGTGTGGCCCAGGATCTTTCAAGGATCTTTGGGGTGTGGTTAGGGATCCTTACCACTTTTGTGTTCCGGGAGGGACCCTTGACGTGTCCCCAACACAAAAGTGGCAAAGATCCCTTGTCACACCCCAAAGATCCTTGAAAGATCCTTGGCCACACGTCAAAAAACCCTCAAAGAAGCCAAGCGACCGGAATATTTGAGGTGTGGCCAAGGATCTTTCAAGGATCTTTGGGGACTGGCTCGGGATCTTTACCACTTTTGCCCTCTGTGAGGGACCCTTGACGTGAGACCACCACAAAAGTGGCAAAGATCCCTCGCCACACCCCAAAGACCCTTGAAAGATCCTTGGCCACACGTCAAAGATCCCTCAAAGAAGCCAAGCATCCGGAATATTTGAGGTGTGGCCAAGGATCTTTCAAGGATCTTTGGGGTGTGGCTAGGGATCTTTACCACTTTTGTGTTCGGGGAGGGACCCTTGACGTGTCCCCAACACAAAAGTGGCAAAGATCCCTTGTCACACCCCAAAGATCCTTGAAAGATCCTTGGCCACACGTCAAAGATCCCTCAAAGAAGCCAAGCATCCGGAATATTTGAGGTGTGGCCAAGGATCTTTCAAGGATCTTTGGGGTGTGGCTAGGGATCCTTACCACTTTTGTGTTCCGGGAGGGACCCTTGACGTGTCCCCAACACAAAAGTGGCAAAGATCCCTTGTCACACCCCAAAGATCCTTGAAAGATCCTTGGCCACACGTCAAAAAACCCTCAAAGAAGCCAAGCGACCGGAATATTTGACGTGTGGCCAAGGATCTTTCAAGGAGCTTTGGGGACTGGCTCGGGATCTTTACCACTTTTGCCCTCTGTGAGGGACCCTTGACGTGAGACCACCACAAAGGTGGCAAAGATCCCTTGCCACACCCCAAAGATCCTTGAAAGATCCTTGGCCACACGTCAAAAAACCCTCAAAGAAGCCAAGCGACCGGAATGTTTGACGTGTGGCCAAGGATCTTTCAAGGATCTTTGGGGACTGGCTTGGGATCTTTACCACTTTTGCCCTCTGTGAGGGACCCTTGACGTGAGACCACTACAAAAGTGGCAAAGATCCCTCGCCACACCCCAAAGATCCTTGAAAGATCCTTGGCCACACGTCAAAAAACCCTCAAAGAAGCCAAGCGACCGGAATATTTGAGTTCTGGCCAAGGATCTTTCAAGGATCTTTGGGGTGTGGCTAGGGATCTTTAACACTTTTGTGTTCCGGGAGGGACCCTTGACGTGTCCCCAACACAAAAGTGGCAAAGATCCCTTGCCACACCCCAAAGATCCTTGAAAGATCCTTGGCCACACGTCAAAAACCCTCAAAGAAGCCAAGCGACCGGAATATTTGAGGTGTGGCCAAGGATCTTTCAAGGATCTTTGGGGACTGGCTCGGTATCTTTACCACTTTTGCCCTCTGTGAGGGACCCTTGACGTGAGACCACCACAAAAGTGGCAAAGATCCCTCGCCACACCCCAAAGACCCTTGAAAGATCCTTGGCCACACGTCAAAGATCCCTCAAAGAAGCCAAGCGACCGGAATATTTGAGGTGTGGCCAAGGATCTTTCAAGGATCTTTGGGGTGTGGTTAGGGATCCTTACCACTTTTGTGTTCCGGGAGGGACCCTTGACGTGTCCCCAACACAAAAGTGGCAAAGATCCATTGTCACACCCCAAAGATCCTTGAAAGATCCTTGGCCACACGTCAAAAAACCCTCAAAGAAGCCAAGCGACCGGCATATTTGACGTGTGGCCAAGGATCTTTCAAGGATCTTTGGGGACTGGCTCAGGATCTCTACCACTTTTGCCCTCTGTGAGGGACCCTTGACGTGAGACCACTACAAAAGTGGCAAAGATCCCTCGCCACACCCCAAAGATCCTTGAAAGATCCTTGGCCACACGTCAAAGATCCCTCAAAGAAGCCAAGCATCCGGAATATTTGAGGTGTGGCCAAGGATCTTTCAAGGATCTTTGGGGTGTGGCTAGGGATCTTTACCACTTTTGTGTTCTGGGAGGGACCCTTGACGTGTCCCCAACACAAAAGTGGCAAAGATCCCTTGCCACACCCCAAAGATCCTTGAAAGATCCTTGGCCACACGTCAAAAACCCTCAAAGAAGCCAAGCGACCGGAATATTTGACGTGTGGCCAAGGATCTTTCAAGGATCTTTGGGGACTGGCTCGGGATCTTTACCACTTTTGCCCTCTGTGAGGGACCCTTGACGTGAGACCACCACAAAAGTGGCAAAGATCCCTCGCCACACCCCAAAGATCCTTGAAAGATCCTTGGCCACACGTCAAAAAACCCTCAAAGAAGCCAAGCATCCGGAATATTTGAGGTGTGGCCAAGGATCTTTCAAGGATCTTTGGGGTGTGGCTAGGGATCTTTACCACTTTTGTGTTCGGGGAGGGACCCTTGACGTGTCCCCAACACAAAAGTGGCAAAGATCCCTTGCCACACCCCAAAGATCCTTGAAAGATCCTTGGCCACACGTCAAAAAACCCTCAAAGAAGCCAAGCGACCGGAACGTTTGACGTGTGGCCAAGGATCTTTCAAGGATCTTTGGGGACTGGCTTGGGATCTTTACCACTTTTGCCCTCTGTGAGGGACCCTTGACGTGAGACCACTACAAAAGTGGCAAAGATCCCTCGCCACACCCCAAAGATCCTTGAAAGATCCTTGGCCACACGTCAAAGATCCCTCAAAGAAGCCAAGCGACCGGAATATTTGAGTTCTGGCCAAGGATCTTTCAAGGATCTTTGGGGTGTGGCTAGGGATCTTTACCACTTTTGTGTTCCGGGAGGGACCCTTGACGTGTCCCCAACACAAAAGTGGCAAAGATCCCTTGCCACACCCCAAAGATCCTTGAAAGATCCTTGGCCACACGTCAAAAACCCTCAAAGAAGCCAAGCGACCGGAATATTTGAGGTGTGGCCAAGGATCTTTCAAGGATCTTTGGGGACTGGCTCGGTATCTTTACCACTTTTGCCCTCTGTGAGGGACCCTTGACGTGAGACCACCACAAAAGTGGCAAAGATCCCTCGCCACTCCCCAACGACCCTTGAAAGATCCTTGGCCACACGTCAAAGATCCCTCAAAGAAGCCAAGCGACCGGAATATTTGAGGTGTGGCCAAGGATCTTTCAAGGATCTTTCGGGTGTGGCTAGGGATCTTTAACACTTTTGTGTTCCGGGAGGGACCCTTGACGTGTCCCCAACACAAAAGTGGCAAAGATCCCTTGCCACACCCCAAAGATCCTTGAAAGATCCTTGGCCACACGTCAAAAACCCTCAAAGAAGCCAAGCGACCGGAATATTTGACGTGTGGCCAAGGATCTTTCAAGGATCTTTGGGGACTGGCTCGGGATCTTTACCACTTTTGCCCTCTGTGAGGGACCCTTGACGTGAGACCACCACAAAAGTGGCAAAGATCCCTCGCCACACCCCAAAGATCCTTGAAAGATCCTTGGCCACACGTCAAAGATCCCTCAAAGAAGCCAAGCGACCGGAATATTTGACGTGTGGCCAAGGATCTTTCAAGGATCTTTGGGGTGTGGCTAGGGATCTTTACCACTCTTGCGTTCTGTGAGGGACCCTTGACGTGACACCAACACAAAAGTGGCGAAGATCCCTTGCCACACCCCAAATATCCTTGAAAGATCCTTGGCCACAGGTCAAAGATTCCGCAAAGAAGCCAAGCGACTTGAATATTTGAGTTCTGGCCAAGGATCTTTCAAGGATCTTTCGGGACTGGCTAGGGATCTTTGCCACTTTTGCATTCTGTGAGGGACCTTTGACGTGTGGCCAACACAAAAGTGGCCAAGATCCCTTGCCACACCCCAAAGATCCTGGAAAGATCCTTGGCCACACGTGAAAGATCCCTGAATGAAGGATCACCAGTTTCTGACATGCATGTTTGGTGTCACGTGCATCTTGTAGACCCCCAAATGATTGTTCTCTTATTTCGCCTTCAAGAAGAGGCCTATCCTGATGCCTCCGGGATCGATTGCTCTTACGTGTGATCGCATGTGATCGCTTGGTACAACTTGTGCTGCTTTGCATACAACTTGCAATTTAGGATGGAAGAATCAACCCCTGTCAAATCAATTCCCAAGTGGTAAAATACACCAAACAAAACTTGTTCTGTTCCTCTGGTGTTGAATACGAGTGCTTGTGTACCAAAGAGGTCTTGGGTATCCAAAGGTTGTCTCAAAAGGTGCCCCACTGCGTCACTTCGGATGCAGTGTCTTTTTGTGGTGATACTTGAGGACAAATGTGGAGGTGTTGCAGTGATTGCAGGTGCTTCCTTCAAACCTGCAAGGGGATGTGCACCAGTGTCCCCCATCTTGCTGCTAGCCGCGCATTCTAGGGACATTGCATGCAATACTGGCATGCGTAACTTGGTCATCATTTGCAGACGGTCACATTCACGTTGAATTCTTAAATGCTACAATGCCCGTGCTGCAATGCATTCTATAGTCGACTGCGCATATGGTAGCATGCCTCCGTCCCTCAAAAGTTAGAGATACAATGCAACACATCCACAGCCAACTCATGTAATTTGCACGAAAATAGGTCGCTGCAAACACAAAGACCATGCAAACAATGTATATCTGAAAGAAAAACAGCACCAACATTGCCTCACTCAAACCCCAACTTAAGGAGAAAATTTCATCCAACATGCACACAAGATGCCCCCCAAACCATGTTTGCACTGCACACTCTGACTTTGCATGTTGGGTACAACAAAGCCACCCAAAAACAGAGTGCGTAGGTGCTTCCTTCAAACCTGCAAAGGCCTGCGCCCCACTGTCTCCCATATAGCTGCCCCAAAGAGCCAAAACGAAAGTGCGCAGTACAGGTGCTTCCTTCAAGCCTGCAAGGGCCTGCACACTACTGTCTCCCATATAGCTGCCCCAAAGATCCAAAACCAGAGTGTGCAATGCAGGTGCTTCCTTCAAACCTGCAAGCGCCTGCACACTACTGACTCCCATAGCCACCCCAAAGATCCAAAACCAGAGTGTGCAGTGCAGGTGCTTCCTTCAAACCTGCAAGGGCCTGCACACCACCACACCGTGTGTACATAGGAATGCAAGTTTTGTAAGCCGGTACCAATCTCCCTTGTTTGTCTTTTAAGCTCTTTTGCACCTTGCGGAGGTCCACGTGGACGTGGCACTTGTCCCACTGTCCCACTGTATACACTGGTGTAAGATCTCAAAGTCCAAGTAGACGGTCCCACCACCATGGGCGGCTGGTGGAAATTCCACACAGGACAACCCATGTAGTACTTTACCTCCCACGGTCCGGTCACACTGTCCGAGCACGTACCAGGCACACGTAAGCCCGAGAACAAAAAAGAGGAAGCAACATTTCCCCATAAATGGCCGGGGCAAGTGGGCCAGTTAAGGGTGCCTCCCATGTCGTTCTCCCACGTCGTGTGTTGAGTGTGTTTCATGAGGTTTCCCCCCAAAGTAGATCAATTGTAGTCCTTGTCTGAGTTTCCAGAGATCGGTGGCTCGTCACGTTTTGCAGGTGACGATGTGAAAATCCTCTGTTTCATGAGGTTTCCCCCCAAATTAGATCAATTGTAGTTCACGTCGCTAGCCGATGGCATTGCGAAGCCCGATGAATCATCCATCAGAGCCGTGCACCGGAAGAGTCAAACCCACCGCCGTGGCCGGAAATCGTCCTTGTCTGAGTTTCCAGAGATCGGTGGCTCGTCACGTTTTGCAGGTGACAATGTGAACTCCTCAGATGACCTTCATTACCTGCCTTTTGTTTGCACTTCTTGTTGGGGTCGCAGCCCCGGGCCCAAGGGACATTCATGCGGCGTACGACCTCCTCGATCGAGTCCTGCTAGGCTCAAGTTCCCATTTCGTCTTGACTTTGGGGGCCTGTCCGGGGCTCGAGCCGCCATGTTACGTGATGGCGGACATTGCAGATGGGAAGGTTCTCCCTCTTCCATAAACCGCCCCACGTCAAAGTAATCTTGACGTGCGCTACATTTGGGGCAATTTGGTGAGGGCAGTGGCAGTAGGACGCACTTGGGGCAATTTGGTGAGGGCAGTGGCAGTAGGACGCACGCGCGTTTTCGCGCAGAGGCATGCGCACATGCGCACATGTGCGTGTTCGCAGGCACAGGCGCCGCGCAGATGGACCTGCACAGGCGCAGACATGCGCGTACATGCACACATTCTCATGCACACACACGTGCACACACAGACACACACGACGTGTTGTGTTGCCTCTGCTGCATGTGGTGATTCTATGTGTGTGATCTCGGTGGTGGTCCACAGCTGGCCACGTTATTTTGTTGCCCCCCCCCCCCCCCCCCCAGCCCCTAGCCCTGGCCCCCCTGCCCCTGGGCCTTGTTCCTCTGTTACACCCTCCGACATCAGATGTGGTGGAGAGCGCCCTCTGCCTGTGCACATGGGCACGTCTCTTGAGAGAGCGAAGCGAGCGAGGAAGGTGCATAGGAGCAGGTCTCGAGTGAGCGAAGAGAGCGAGGAAGCTGAATAGGGGTAGGTCTGGAGTGAGCGAAGTGAGCGAGGAAGGCGCACAGGGGCTGGGGGGGGGTTAGTTGCTGCTTAGCGGCGGTCTGTGACGTATTGCTGCACCCTATTGCTCTACTCTGCAGGTTAGTGGTCAGCCCACTGGCATCTGTATGTCCCTCTTTTGACAGAAAGGTACCTATGATCTTTTAGGCCACTGACGAGCCAATTTTCTTTCTGTGATTCCTTCGGGGGGTTACCACAATAGGAGGTGGGGGGGGGTGGCGCTAACGGGGCGCGCGCCGAGCCTGATTTGTGCCTCGTATAACAAGGCAAGCAGTTTCAGCCAAAGTCGGTCTAGAGTCTGCCGGGAGAGGGCGAGTATCAATCCCCCTTGCGAATCACATTTTCAGGTGTCGATCACAGCCTCTGCAGTTTCAGAGTTGGCGGCAGGCGTGGGACATTACCTTCGGGATGTGTGCAACTTCACCATCGAGTGGCCCCGTGGTGGCGGCAGCAACATCTTTATCCCTGATCCATGGCCCAAGATTGGGACTCCCATTGGCCGCCGGAGATTGGTGTGCCCCTTTGCTCAAGAGAGTGTCCCTGCGCGCGCCCTGTGGGCAGGCAACAGCTGTGGTAATCTCCCGTGTCAGGGTCAGGGGAGTGGTCTGGCTTCGGGCGCGATGTGGCGATCATTTTGAGGCAGATATGTTGGGGTTCGGGGGCCACTGGATATTTGAGGCCCGAGGTGTGCGTGTGTGCGTGTATGTGGGGTCCCCAAAGGGGCTCAAACGGACTCCACACCCTGCAAATTTTTGCTCGTGCACCCGTTGCATCGCCACTCTCCTCCCGCTTCCCTTGCGGCACTTCCCGAACTCTTCCCGGGCTCCTCCCGGGCCCCTCCCGAGCTTCAACCCCCAGAAGCTGTGCAGAAGAACATGAGTCGAAGGCACGAGACACCTACAGAATGAGAACAGGTGAGTGTTCAGGGCCCTGCGTGTCAACGAGGCGACAAACGGTCGTGCAAGGGGTGGTCACACTTTGATTCTTCACACGTACTGTGCCCCATTTTCTGGGGGTGCCGTGCGGTGCTCCGTGGCATTGGCTTGGCACCACTTCACCCTTCACCTTGGAGTCGGAAGCAGGGGCCCCGTACCTTGGGTAAGGGCACAACCCCGTGTGTACATGAGGCACAAGCAGAAGCTCCATTTTCAAGTCAGAAGAGACATGTCAGGCCGGCAGACAAACGGTGTGGACAGAACCTCCGGAAGACTGACTTCGGTCACCGAAGCCGTTCCTCAGCCTCAGGAATGCAGCCACTCCCGGGCACACAAGGGTGTCACATTGTTTTTGTGTCTGGCACCCCTTCTTTGTGTCTGGGAATCACCTTGTGTACATGCCCTTGTGGATTGCCCTCTGTCGGAGTGCCCTCTGACTGCGTGCATCGTCACTGCTGCCCACATCAATGTACGCAGGTCCCATGGTCGTACATGATGAACGTGGTCACACACAGCTATTCCTTTGTGTGGTATTCTTGGGCCGACTGGGAGCGTCTGATTGACTGGATGGCGCTGAGTGGAATCAATTTGGTCTTGGCCACCACTGGGCAAGAGGAGGTGCAGGTAATGGATGTCAGGGGCCGGACGGGGATTTCCGGAGAGGCACGACATCCGGCGTGTCGTGTGCAGGTGAACCCGAGAAATGCAACGGCGTGGTCGGCTTGGTGCTAGGCTTTGGCCAGGCGGTCCTCGTTGAACTCAGCTTCGTTTGAGGTTTTGGCAGGAACTACCGTCGTTAAACACACATTCCAACCGCCTTTAACAGCTGTCAACCATCGTCAACCGGAAATTGTCAGCCAGCCAACATGTCATGCCTTTCATGGCACATGCCAACAATGGCAGCCAAAAGCCAGTCGAGTACCCATTACCCACTGCCGACCGCCAGTCACTTCCCCTGTCTGGGTCTGGGCGGGAGGTTCCACTACGGCGAGTCAGTTCCCACATGGCACAATCGTGCGGTGTCCAGTGTCATGTCCTTTGTGCGATCTGCTCTTGTCAATCGAGGTCTGTCTCTCTCGAAGGCCCACTCCGGTGTCAGCCCTGGCTTCGCATGACGCCGTTCCCAAGGCCGTGAAGGTGGGAGGGTGCTCGCCCCATCTGATGCGTAACACAGGGCCCGGGGAGTTCGGGATCGCCAAGTGTGACACACCATCCGCCCGCGATCACTTGCCTGTGATTTCCGGGTGCGTCCATCGCCCCATCGCCAGCGGTGCATGGCCCCACTTCGGTGTGCCGAACTCGTGTTCTGCAGTCAGCCCCAGCGCCATGCACCTCTTCGACGCTCTCTTTGTGACACGGCGGCAGCGAGAACACTCAGCAGCATCTAAACGGTTCAGCCACATGAACACCGGAGCACGGCCTGTGGTGTTGGGGGGCAGATCTGCGGAAGACAACGACGGAGATGCCCGAGGGACCCAAAGGATTGGCGCTGTGGGTCTCAATTGCGCGCACGTGGGCGGGGGGTTATGGTTAGAACAGCTGCTTCGGCGGGACATTATGCAGGACCTCAACGGCCCAGGCATCTCCCTGACCTGCTGGGCCTTGGCCAAGGTAGACATGCCCCACCCGGAGCTGAGGGAGGCGCTTGCAACACGTGTGACGGATGACCGTATGATTCGACCGCTCTCCGCCCGAGATATGGCCAACACGGTGCGGGTCTTCACCGGTGCTTGGACCCCCACCCACGAGTGGAGGATTCCCTCCGTAAAAAGGTGAACACATACGTACACCCGGACGTACTAATCGGTACAGTCACTCCCCCTTCACCCCCCCCCCCCCCTCTTACTTCTCTTTTGAGAGTCAGTTGCCCAGTGGCGACCAAGAAAGCCCACAAGCGGAGGGCAGCAAAAGTGCCGACTTTTTTTTGGTAAATTGACCCCCCCCCCATTTTTCACCCCAGCTTGTGCATCTCAAAAGGATCAGGGCGACGTAGCGATCATTCTCAGGTATGATATGTTGTGACCCCGCAACTCCGCATTGGGGTAGGGCCTACAAGTCCGCGTCCGAGCACGTACACGTTGGGTAAAACGAGTTGCAAGTCACCGCCGTGAAGGCCCCCGGGCAACAGCACCAGGCCGTGGCTTCAAGTTTACTTTTGGCTCTGGCTCTGGCTTTGGCATTTATCTTGGCCTTTGCCTTTGGTGGGGCTTCGGCTTGGGCTTCGGCTTTGTCTTTGGCTTCAACTAACAGTTGTAGGAGATCTTCTACCGGTTTCATGCCTCAGCACTGCAAGGGTTATGGTGAGGTTTGGTGCTCTGCATTGGTGTGCTGCTCCCTTCCGTCTTCTTCAGTACAAGGTGTTTCGCCAATTTGGGCTGACAGACCTCGAGATTCGCTGCTGGTTCAACGGCCCTGCATTTCTGGCGTGGAGCCGCGGCCAGAACGAGTATGGCTCGGGCATCGCAGGGCCCCTGCCGCGCTCATGGATGCAATCCCAGTGGGCCTTGCAGCGGCAGATCCTCGCGCGCTATCGCGCGCTGGGGATTGTTGGGCAGTTGCCGGGATTTCAGGGCGTTGTGCCCGCGGCCCTAGCGTCCCGGCACCGGGACAGCAACATCACCGTGGCCGGGGAGACGGGGTGGATGGATAGTCTGGACCCGTTCTTCGGGCGCATCGCAGACGTTTGGATGCAGACGTTGCTGGACGACTTTGGGACGGATCACTGGTACCAAATGGACGGACTGTTTGATGGCACGGCAAGCCCTTGGATGGAGAGTACCCCGGACCTCATGTCGGGCGGTGTGAACGGGGAATGTGCGTCGAGTCTGCAGGCAGACGCGCGCGAGGGCAGCACGAGATGTGTATTGGACAGGGGTTAGACCATGTGCAATGACCCATGGGTGATGCCGACGTTCTTTGCAACAGCAACAGGGCGCTGGCTTCGGCTCAACCTTTAGCTCTGCCTTCGCTTAATTTACCTCCGCCTTCGCTTTCGGTTTTTGTGCAACTATTTCCCATCGTACGTAGCTTTACCAGACCCCAGCGCGGCTTGTGTGGGGCCCATAGCAGTGGCATCAGGCATCAGTGCACCCATGAACTGGCTTCGTGCAGATCTGGACTGCCACAATACAGCGACAGACAGGTGGCCTTTCAAAGTAGGGGCGGTGATGTGTTTGAGGAAAGGCAGTGGCTTGTTTGTGGGGAGGGAGCGAGGTATGTGTGAGGCGGGACAGTGACACGCTGTGCAAGGCACAAGGCAGAAAAAGATGCGTCTCGGTTCGTGGGTCCAACCCTCTTACGCGCCGCGAGGTGGTTGGAGGTGATTCGGGCGCGACCCGCCGACACATGCCTGCCTGCCACTCGTCAGGTGGGAGTACAGCCGTGTCTGAAACCCCGTCAGATTGCGTTGCCTACCGCAGGGCCGCTGCGGCGTACCAGGGGCTGAATCGGACCGACCCCCATGCGGTGTGGAGCTACCAGGGGTGGGCCATCCTGAAGTGGAGGTCGCAAGAGCAGAGGGCGCGGTTCAAGGCCGTGGTGGCCGCAGTGCCCGAGGGCAAGTTCAACGTCATCGATATGGATACCAATGGCGCGGGGCAGTGGAAGAATTGGGGAAACTACAGCTTCTTTGGCGCCAGGTCTCATTTACGGTTTCGGTGTCGTTTGCTGGTGTGAGAGTGTCGTGTCTCTGCCTCTCCCCCCGATGGTTGTGTCTCGGTCTTGGTGTGCCAGCCGTTACGGCGTTCCCCGTGCAAGGCGATCGCTGACAACGGGCGGGACAGACTTTCCAAAGGAATGGCCGATACGGCCGCGATGACCACTGCGACACGCGTGGCTGCACGTTCTTCGGCACCAAGGGAGGCGGCTGGAACACGCGGTGGTGCGCAGCCACGTGCTTGTCTTGGCACGGGAACCCGTGGTACCAATATTTGGGAGCCCCGCTGCTCGAGGGCCGCGGGCACAAGGGGCCCTCCAAAATCATTCTCCCCCGGCTCCCCATGCCTGAGGCCTTGTGGATTGAGAGCCATGCATGCCCATGCGTTCACGCCCTCTCTGGGCATGTGGTATCGTCCACCTTGCGGAACCTTGCGAACAGCATGTGAGCATGCACGTTGACTCACTTTGGCGCCAATTGACATACACGAGGGTACCCGCGCCAGTCTGTGCCGATCAGCATCACTGACTAGCAACTGAATGCTCGAGCCCTCGCGCATTGGGAGGCCGGCAAACTCATTTTTTTCGGGGTTGATCTCCTCGTGCCCGTGGCAAGAAACACCGAGGACCCACTCGACAGACATCCGTATCATTGTTAATAGGCCTGAACGCTAAGCTTTACTCATGTTTGGACAATGGGGGTGTTCCATAGTGACTGGTTTGGGCACCGTGTGGTACTAGTGTACGGGTGTCCAGTGCTATGTCTATTGTGGGTTGAGGTCCGTTCTAGAGAGCAATACGAGGGGTTGGGGGGTGCGGATGTAGGTCTGTGGGTGAGGGGGGGATGCTTCTCCCGCTGCTGCCAATCGGCGCAAGGGAGGGACGGAGGGAGGGGCGTAGTAGAACGAAATCCTTGGGCACGTTCGGGGCGGTCTGGTGAAAGGGGTGGCCTCGGTGGGCGGATGCGCAG
>CAXIWF010001302.1:20442-49375 GCA_964036045.1 Eutreptiella sp. 'Long Island Sound 2002' | reverse complement strand
CTATGCTTACTTGAATATATTAATAAAGTTACTTCAAAATAATTTACAAAGAAAAACAAGTGAACGAACAATCAGACCTATCACTAAGCAGTGTAAGTGAGGGTTGCGCAGCGGGGCCCGCCCCTGCACGAAGGGCTCCCAGGCCTGGTCTCCTCTGGCCTCCATCCCTTCAGAACGATCTCGCAGCACATCCATGTCTTCCTCCGTGATGCGCAGACTCACCACACGAAACGCCGACACGTACGTCTTGCGCCAGACGAAGGGATGCACCAGTCGGGCATGGTGTTCGTGCAGGTACCCACTCTCCCCAGAGCCAGCGGGAGCGTCACCACCAACCCCAATTGCAGCAAGGCCTTCACTAGGAACGTGTCATTCGATATTCCACCATACTTTCCAACCATGTTAGATATTCGTATCATCAGCGCTTGTTTTTTCCAATTCATCTGATGTTACATCAATCATTACGTTGCAGCCGTAAGAATAGGCCAAATCAACACACCGCAAGCGCAGATTAGGCAAGGCAAGGTTGCCTAAATGAACAAACTGCAGTGAATCCCGGTCCAGCTTTGAAAGCAGCCAATGCAACTCATCTTGGTCTTCTACACTACCAACACCAACGAGCTCTTGCAGTTCGTGTCTTGTACCATTTTCTGTGTAGCTCGGATGTTTTTGAATGCCTGCTCTTTATTGCCGTTCACATGCATTATCAAAAGATCGAAATAGAATTCAAGTCTCACAATGCGCTGTAACAGCTCAATTTCGTGATGAGGAGTTGAAGGGTGAGGAATAACTTCCGATACTTTGCATCATAATCAATCCCATTGGGGTGATTCGCACAAGTCAGTTGCCTTTCTAGAGCTGCGACGTTATTAAGTACTCTCAACACGTCATCAACGTTGACTCCTCCCTCTTGAGCCTGGTCGGGAATAGATATGGTTATGTGCAAAAAATAGTCTTTCGCCAGCTCTGTACAAGAGAAAATGAAGTTCATACTGCCCATTTCATCCATCATATCAGTAGTGCTTATCCACAATGCTACTCTATGGTATGAATCTTTTATTATGCTCGAACGGCCAGTGTATCCTGACGACCACGCCATCGGATGCAAACGATATCAGCTGGTGGGACAAACCCAACCGTAAAATATTATCTGCCTTCCTTTTTTAGACTAAGTATTTCCGAAGGAAAAAAAGGAATATTCCTTACCGTAGTGGGTATGATAGATGTGGAGGATCACAGTTCGATAGATATGGACTGTATTACTGCAGTTCTAGAGTTCCTGGAGTTGGTGCAGTATAATTTACAGTACTTACAGAACAGTCACTGTACAGTTGGATATATTTCCCAATCCCTGCTGGAATCCCTGCAGGAATCCAAGCAGGAATCCAAGCAGAAAAAATGCTAAAACGGCTCACTCGAATTTTCAACGACGACAACTGGCACTTGCGTCAATGACTAATTGCGAGTCACACCGATCTAGACTTCCGCAAACGTGGCAACCGATTTCGGTTTATCAATACTAAGTTATCAAGTGCTAATAGTCGAGCTAGTCCGGAATAGTCAGGTTCGGAGGGTGGAAATCAACTACAGTACTGTACTGCTGTACCAAGAAATGGCCCGATATGGAAAATTATTCAGAGGAGCTTCTCGTCTCACAAATACAGGTAGCTTGCGCTCCCAGCAGCAACGTGAACTTTGCTTACAATTATATTTGAATTAAAGTTTATACAATTGCGCAGAGAGCCCAGTCACTGAGTATCAGTAACTGTGCCAAATAAATTAATTTGTGCATTCGCGAGCAGTGCGATAAATTTACCGGCTGTGCCTAATAATACAGACACAAAACTCAATGTCACATTCACCTCGAAGACGGTCTTCGAGGTGAAAACTAAAAATAGTGTCTGCCCTAGTCAGGTAAGCATGCATGCATGCATGCATACATGTCAATATGTTCATGAGCAGGTGCGCCGTTTATCACTATTTCAAATTTATGGTGATGCTATGGTAGGCGCTAGAGCTTCGGCATAATATTACGACTTGAGTGTTCAATCTGCCTGCCCTGCCCATCTGCCTGCTTGCCCATCTGCCCATCTGCCTGCCTGCTTGCCTGCCTGCTTGCCTGGCTGCCTGCCTACCTCTGCCTTGCCTGCCTGCTTGCCTGCCTGCCTGCCTGCTTGCCTGCCTGCCTGCCTGCCTGCCTGCCCGCCTGCCTGCCTGCCTGCCTGCCTGCCTACCTACCTACCTGCCTGCCTGCAGGCATGCCAACATAGAGAGTACCGTACACTCAGGCAGTATCGCGTAAGCTTTCAACCACTGCTGTGTTAAATTTGCGATAAATCTCCTTCACTGCATCGCTGCTGCCGGTGGGGCATAGCTGTCCCTGGCAATTATATGCTCTGTTGTAAAATTATCATAAAGTTAGTACATTCGCATAATTAGATCAGATAATGTAAAGGAGCAACAAACCAACACCCGAACAAACAAGCGAACAAGCATCAAGACAGGTAAACATGGGCAGTACCAACACACCGCACCACCCACTCAGATCGATCGAATAATATAAGAGCCTGACTAATTGATGAACTGCGAAATCGGGATAGAAATTAAAATCAACTCCTACGGAATGATCAAGCACACTTTTCCGTACCGCACCGCACCGACGCTATCCTATCCTATCCTATCCTAGGGCTTGTACTATACGAAAGGCAAGCCCTAACCTGTTTGTGAGGATAACAGTGTAGATTTGGTTTCCGGGATCGATGCACATGCAAGTGCCTGTGTAGCCTGTGTGCATGAAGGTCTCTGCCGTCATAGTGCCGCAGCTGTGGTCATACCCGTAATCCTCTCGCCGCGAAGCTGTTGGTGGACCAGCCCAGCGCTCGTGAGCTCTGCGCCTCGTCCACCACTGTGGTGAACAGCTTGACTGTGCTGGCATTGAGAAACGATTCCGATAAATATGCTCGTGGAGCAACTCCTGCCGCACCATTAGCAGCAGTAGCAGCTGATTGCTATCAACTGAAACAGATCGCTCTGCATCATCTACCGTGTTGCGCGCCCTGCCAGTATCAGCACCTACTTCACTGTCACCTTCAGAAGCAGATCCAGCATCAGCATCGGCCTGTAGGCGGCGCAGTAGCATGAGTTCCGCGAAGTTGGAGAGGTCTAGGGCAGTGGTGAAAACCCCGGCATGCCCTGCTACACCTCCCATGGCGAAGCAGTCGCCATCAGCAACCTACATACGGGGTTCACACATATGTATGCACATACGCATACATATACGCATAAGCATACACAACCAGATCAAAACCACGGATTCAACGTCAACTGTGAGTTAACCATTTATGGCAGTTACACTTAGTATAGATGGAAGGGCACAAAGATTTAATCGAGAGCATTTTGTTCCCGTGATCGAGAGGAAATAAAGCACTACGTACATAACCTTCCACGCTGTCGAATTACCTGTCCTTGTAAGCGGCGGTGTGTATATTCGTAGCATTCCCTCCTCCCTTTTTCCCTCTCTAGCTTTCCCTTTCGCTCTGTCCCCATCGATCTCATACCCCCAGCAGATGCAGGGCAGATGTCATATAGCGTGGGAGCGCACTGCTGCCATAGCTGTCTGGGCGGGCGGTACATAGTGTGCGGCAGCCACACATCTTCACTGCCCACATCACCCCCAGCTTCAAGACTTCCACCAAACTGCCAGTCCTACTTATTAGCCCATCATCAAGCCCATCATCAAGCCCATCATCAAGCCCATCATTGGAAAAGCTGCCCTCCTGTTTGTTCGTGCTTCTATTACTAGTATCCCATGCAGCCTCTGCAGTGGTGGAATAAGTCGGAGGAGGAGGTCGGCGAAATACATTCAAGCTGACAAATACATTGAAGCCACAAACTATCGCAATCGGAGAAAATTGCCCATCTTCATTGCTTGAAGCAGAAGTAGCACCATAATCAGTATTTGGACTCCTGCGATACAAAGAAGTGAACTGGTTAGCATTTGTTTCCTTTCGGCCATTCGCATTATCTCCCGCACCACCAGATTCTCCACGGTGATAGCCTCCACCACCACTTTGATCGTACTCGAGTGGGTGATCGTGATAATCTCTGTTCATGCACAGTAGTACATCGGCAAGCGGCACCAACTGCTGTTGTAGCGCAATCGTGCCCACCACCATCTGCAGCGTGATGAAGGAGAGATCACTGTACACGTACTCTGTTCCGGGCGCGCTGCGCAGCTGCTCGGTCATAAGGGAGTCGTAGATGAGGCCGGCAGGTTCCAGACAAGAGAAATCCTCAGCTGGTCCTGCAGTACCTGGAGCACCTGTCTTTCCTTGGGAAGTGATGTTGCTTGGTATATGGTTGTACAAAGTGGTGGTATTATTAAATTTTTTCGCCGAGTTGAATATATCGTCCAGCTCTGTAGAGGCAGGGTCGGTGTCGGTGTTGGGGCAGCCAAATTCAGCACTCCAGTACCAAGGATCAGGATCTGGCGCAAACCCTGCATTATGCAGCAAGCAATTCAAAACCGTAACATCTGATTTCCCACCTTTAGAAAAATCTGGTCCAAGATACTCGAATACTTTACTGTTGAGATCAAGAAAACCATCTTGGTAAAGCAGGGCTACAGCTGAAGTTGTTGAAAATACTTTGGTTAATGAGGCGATGTCGAAAAGTGTATCCATGGACATTGCCGGAGGGCGAACAGTCGCAAGTGCTGTTGAGCTGGAATTGGAAACAACGGGATATCCCAGCTCAGCTTCTCCAGTTGAAAGATAGTCAAAGTGTCCGACCGATAGTTCGTACAGCACTCCTGTCGCTGCACTTCCTACCACCCCAACTGCACCTGGGTATACACGTTCCTCAACTCCCCGTTGCAAGATTGAGTGTAACAGGGTGGAAATTTCATCACTAATTACGGTACCCAAAGCGGATAAAACCAGGAAGGATGCAAGTTTCCACAATGGTGGTCGCGATGATGATAATGATAATGCCATGGCATTCAGACTTTTATCAAATACGAGTATCTGTTCTACGAGTGGCAATAGCCCAGGTAATTGAGGAGCATTGACAGTTTAATTAGACACAAGTTGTTCATTTCCAGATTTCCAGTATCCCAGCAGGTACTGTACTGTACAGTAGAGTTAACTGTGTCCATGTTCGAGAAATCCTGAAAATCCAGGAATTCGAGTTGGAAGTTTTTATCATGGACAATATGTAAGTTACCAGTATACCAGGTATACAGTATACAAGTTCTGTACTTGCGATAATCCAGGCCATACTAATTTGCTTTCAATCACAACGAGATGCGTCATACGTTATCCATCACAGTAGTGCTTATATTGTTTCTTTTATGCAATGCTGGTGATGCTTTCTATACTGGTACTGGAAGAGGTCCGCGAGCTTTCCATCGAGCAATATCGAAGTTTTATGCAATTAGTAATATTGAAACGCAGTCCGAATATGAGACTATATTGAAAGCTACGAAAGGGCTAACTGTCGTCGATTTTCAAAAGAGCAATTGTAGGCCGTGTAAAAGAGTAGCACCACTTATAGAAGCAATGGCTGAGCAGTATGGCAATAGTTGTTCATTCTATAAGGTTGATGCCGACTCATCGCCTGATGCTTTGGCGTTGATGAAGCACGTGGGAGTCCGCAGCGTTCCTACGTTCTATATATGGAAAGACGGGAAACAGATAGATAAGATTCAGGGAGCTCATGTAGATGAATTGGAGCAACTACTAAAACTCGAATCTATGCAGAGTTAGCTACTTGATAACTGGAATCTTTACTCCCATGTTTTATGAGCATGGGGGTGGTGCGAATGGTAAATTGGCCGGTATTATACTCGTAAATTTACCTGTGATATACATATAATCTACTTACAGAATAAGAACCACGTGTTGTTCTTCAACAGTGACTGAATTATTTAGGTCATGTTGATTTGTAAATAATGACCGTCTGTTATATTATGTACCCCAGTATCATCCGATACCATGATACGAGAATCTTAATAAGGATAAGAACCTTGCTGAGTCTATCTTACTGAGGCGTGATATCTAAGTTTACGTTCAGCTATGATAGTATGCATGGTAAAGGTCATCATTTCAATATATCTGACGAATCGATATACTGTCGAGGCTGGTTACCGGGGAATTAATTTAAGACTTAGATAGTTCAACCTAATTTATTGGGGGCTTAGGCGGCCCAAACCTGCTCTTTGCCTATACGTAAACTATTGTTTACCTTCGGTTCCGCACTAGGATAGGCACGGCATGTTTAGACAGGTACACGATCATCGATCGAATGGACCGTAAATATACAGCTGGCATTATTCTAACTACCAAAGGGTATTAACCTCTGCAATGAATGTCTGTAGCTATCATAGCGCAGCTCAGCAAGCCCCATAAGTACAGTTGGTACGAGCACCTACCACGTGATTACATTCAGTGCTGTATATGGTTGCCAAGGTCCTGGCAAATGGAGGTGTGCCCTAGATACAGTAGATGGACTAGACCTCATCTGGAGATTGAACCCACTCGATTCGCGCACGTAGCCCGACCCTGTTAACAGAAACAAATGCAAGGACAGGGGTGGCGGAGTTTGAGACAGAAAATCGCCCACGGTGGTATCATAAACATAAACAAAGCCAATCGGAATTTATTTTCCTAGTGCATGTTTCGTGGTGAAAATTGAGCAAATGAAATAAAATAAAACAGGAAAGGAGGATCATACTAATATAAACACATGGGCATACACACACCTTTTTCTGCGTCTTCTGGCCTCCGCTTCCGTCTCCATGTCTTGTCCCTCTGCATCCTCTGCGGTGGAGGTAGCAAAGAAGCGACGCTGACCCAGCATGTAGAATATCTCCTCGCACCACTTGTCCAGCCAATGCACGTACGCAATCCACTGTGCGCCCTGCTGCCACTGCTGCTGCAGCGCCTGCCCTAACTGAGCGCCTACCTGCTGGCCAACGCCCCCCGGTGTGCCCAATAAGCTACTGGTAGGTGTGCTCGCGCCTCCTGCCTCACCAATCGATCCCAGCGTCTGGCACAGATCCAGGCTGCTGCTGTTGCCCAGAAGGCCCCCAGATGCAGCAGCTGGGTCTTTGCAGCGCAGCAGGCGGCGTAGATCCAGCAGCTGGTGGTACATAGAGGTCTCTCTCCCCAGCGGAGCCAGCGCGTGGTGTGCGACGTTGGCCACTACAAGCCAAGCCAGCTGCCCTGCCAACACCTCTAGGTCACTGGCAATCAGCGCAGCCCCAGGCGGGTCCAGCGCGAATTCTCCAGCCCCTGCTACTATTGGTGAAGTTGTGGTAGCTACTACTCCTGCCAAGTCTGCAGCGGGCTGCAGGAGTCGCATCCAAGTAGTAGTTGAGGTGCAGAACTGCAATGTCTTCATCAGGTGTGCAGTGGACATGCCTGACGCGAGAGCCGCAGCCTGCAACGCGTCCTCAGCAGACCCAGAACGCCTTCCGCGCGCAGCATCCCAGGAGACGGAGGCGGGGGCAGGGGCAGAGGGGTCTGGGAGGTGGTCGTGGTGGCTGAGTGAAGCAGTGGACTGGTAGAGCAGCAGCGGCTGAGAAGTGAAGCGCACCTGCGCGGGGTGCACTTGGGACTCTACACGATCGTCCGGAAGTACCACGTCGAACAACACCGCTGCCTCCGCTGTGGCAGTGGCACTAGCACCATCACCACCACTAGCGCCGGATCCATTATTCATGCGGTAGATAATACCCTCCGTAAGTTCTCCCGTGACAGCACTTATATAGAACACACGGCTGCCAGGCATGAATACAGCGTGTCCGAGCTCGTCGAAGTGCGTGGCCTCCATCGGCTGCGGGGTGCTCTGGCGCATGCACGTGACTATGGGCACCAGGGCGGCAAGCAGTAGCACCTCCATATGCCGCGAGAACGCCTGCATGCCCTCCGCGCTCTCCCAGCCCAATGCGAGGCGCTGTTGCTCAGCGGCTTGCAGTCGACCACCCAGGCTCCCCAGGCTACCCACACCACCTCCATGACCGCCTGCACTCGCTCTGGCGTGTTTCAGCGCACTGGGCAGTCCCACGCTGAGGGGCTGCTGCCTCGTGAGCACCTCAGCTCCGGTATCACCGCTCTTCGCGATGGAGATCGAAGAAGAAGAACCATAGTCCCCACCCTCCTCTCCCGGCCCTTGCCCCTGCCCCGCCTGTTGCTTACTGCGCTGGCTATCCATGCTGCCCTGGCTGCTTGTCTTACTGCCACCGAATACGTGCACGACATTTTCGCCGAAGTGCACGTGAGCAGAGAGACCCGCGGCGTCATCGGCACTGACTGACATGCCACGCACACGCTCCGCCCTGAACAAGAGTTCACAACAAAGAGAAACATTGGCAAGCACACAAAACAGGAAGTTTTTATAAGAATATCTAAACCGAAAATGAGCACAGGCTTAAACACTACCGAATTCAACAACACACATGATTGAAAAAGTGTAGCAAGGGCAATGTAAGGTAACCTATGCGAGG
Organism: Eutreptiella sp. 'Long Island Sound 2002'; assembly: GCA_964036045.1. Classification (NCBI taxonomy): domain Eukaryota; phylum Euglenozoa; class Euglenophyceae; order Eutreptiales; family Eutreptiaceae; genus Eutreptiella; species Eutreptiella sp. 'Long Island Sound 2002'. Next base: position 40,869 of record CAXIWF010001302.1, on the reverse strand, counting down.
CTGCGAGGCTTGATGCACACAATGGCAAAGGAGTATTTGGCATTGAAGTAATAGCGTCGATGTATTAGTGTCGATGAGATGCGATGCAATAAGTCTCTCACCTGCGGCGTCGCACATCTCGGCGCCCCATACGCTTCTCGGCCTCCGAAACTGCCACCAGGTGCCCCAGCAAGCGCCGCTGCTGGTCTGGAAGCTCCGCGCCGTCACCGCTCCCGAGAAGCAGGCTGAAGGTGCGCCCCGTGGCGAGCGCGCGCAGCTGCACCTCCTGCGCCACGGCCGGTAGCTCCACCCGCCACGACGGAAAGTAGGTGTGGCACGAGGTGAATAGGCTGAAACTAGCCCGCACAAACCGCAGCTGCTGGGCGGAATACCGGAGAGCTGGCTGGGGACGCAGTGGTAGCAGCAGCAGCGGCACATAGGTGCGTAGAAAGGAGCAGAGCTGATGGCCCAGTCGCATCTTCAGAGCTGATATCGGCGCCTCCCCACTGGTGTCCGCGTCCAAGCCAGTCGCGGGATCCACACTTCGTCGGATACCAGCACTGCTCCTGTCTCCGCCACTGCTACTGCCATTGCTACTGTTACTACTGTCAGCCACGGCACCACTGCCAACCAAGTTGTTGGAGCTCTCCTGCAAGGACACCACTACCAGTTCCACGAATGCGAGAGTCTTCAGCCAGAGGCGGGCCAGAACAGACTGCTGCCCGTTGATGCCGGAGTAGCCTGCCAAGATGGCAGCGATGTCCTCTGGCTGCGCGGCCAGGGCCTGTTGGTAGGCGTGCAGCAGGGGGGAGTCGCAGAGGACCTTCACGAGCTCCGCCACCCACTCCGTGTGCTGGATCATGAATATGTTCGCTCCCATCGCAGCAATGGCCACGTCCAGACAGGAGGTCAGGGCCTCAACCAACGGCTGGAGTTCTTGTGACCCTCCTCCTCTTTCTCCTCTTCCTCCTCCATCCGACAAGGATGCTGCATCACTCCACGCAATCTTCCGCTTAAGCTTGGTGAACTCTGCGCAGGGTCTACTAACATCAGCAATGACGGTTTCGCTGTTCCAGGCAGTGAAGTCACACTCAGCCAGCACAGCAGCACTGCAGCCCCCTGCTGCTGACGAGGTAGAGGTAGACAGCTTCCTAACGATGGCAGTGAGCAGGGGCACGGTCTGAGTAGACTGCAGCAACAGCGTCCACTCACTCTTGTCAGTCACTGACACGAGGGGGGCGCGTGTGCTACTCGGGGGAATCGCCAACTGCAGGATCTGCAGACAAAGGTGTGCGATGGCTTGGCCAGATACCAGTTGAAGGCTGCTGCTACTACTGTGGCCGCTACCGCTGCTGCTATTATGTGACCCACCTCCAGGGGTCGCTGCTTTCGCCTCCTCTGCTCCGCGCTCGTTCCTGCGAGGGCGCGTGGGGGTCCAACTACTACTATCGCCTCTGCCATAACTATCACTACCACTGTTGCTACTGCTGCTACCGCTCGTCATAGAGAGGCACGCAAAGAGTCTGTGCGCACCGTACGCCTCGATGAGGTTGCGCAGCGCCACCACGGCGTAGCGGAAAACAGAGCGGCGGCGCGCAGACAGGCGGGAGCGAGCCTCGTCGGAGCTGTTAAAGGTACAGATCGCGCGCAACAGCAGCGCCATCGCGGTCAGCAGGCGCAGCGCAACCTGACTCTTCAGCGCCGACGAGTGAGCTAGCGCCACTTCCACTGATGCGGTAAAGGAAGAGGATGAGATAGGGGCTGTCTTACTAGCCTCACCGCCACTAGCTTCGCTCAGTGACTCGCCCGCCAGCGTGAGGAACATCGCATCGATTTCGCTAGCAAAGGTCTCACCTTCATCATCAATACTATCGCCGTCTCGACCACTATTAGTCGCTGAACATGCTGCATTTCTGCTACTCCTTCTCCGTGTGGCCTGTGCAGCGGCCTGCTCCTCTGCAGCTTCATCGGCCGATCCCGCAGCCGTAGCGAAGATCATGTCGTGGTAGCAGCCATCCAGCTTCTGCAGCAGCAGCTCCATCTTGTCCTGTGTGAGCCGCATGCTGCCAATGTCGCGCGCACGCACTTCCGACTGCCCGGGCTCCGAGGCCCGACTGCCCACCTGCTTGAGCTGGTGGTGCAGCATGCTCACCAGCAACTCGCACTTCTCCGCCACGGCGCAGCGGCCCAGAGCACTAAGCATAAGGCCATCCGTGCGGTGTCTCTCCAGGTGCGCCACTACCTCGCCTACTACCTCGTAGGAGCGCCGGTCCCCGCTGAAGGAGCTCTGCTTCTGGGACACCGGGGACGCCGAGGGACCCGAACTAGTGGGCGAAAGCGCACCCACGAGGATGGGCGAGCCAGAAGCCGGGTGGCGCACGACATCCACAGCCGAGCCACCACCACTCGCACCTGCACCCGCAGCACCTCCTTCGCCAGCGCCAGCGAGGCTGTCCACGTGTTGCTTCAGCGCAGAGCCTGGCAGTACGTAGAATTCGAGGAATTTGCGCCAGGCGCGCACAAGCGCTAACGACGCCCTGGAGAGGGAGCAAGAGCAGTTTAACGCCTGCACGGAGGCCAGTAGTCGTGTCTGTAGATAGAGCGTAGTGCGGACCACATCATCAAGCTCGACTGCCCCGTCATCCGCCCCTGTAGAGTAGTCTGAAGTGGAGGAAGAGCCGCTGAACATGGCGCACAGGAAGGTAGATTCTACCAACGCACGCAGCCGCGATGTGGACAGCTGGAAGTCCGGTCCGTAGCATTCCTCCGTCTGCAGTGGAGCTCCACGCTGCTGCCCAGCGCCTCCCTCTCAGCCCCTAATCCAACGCCACTGCCGGCCCTACTACTACTGGATGCGCGCAATCCCTGCCGGAGCACACTCAGCTCAGACAGGTTTATACCGAGCACCCGAGCCTGCTTTACAACGCTCTGCACCAAGCTGTCATCGATGCGTATGCTCAGATAATGCTTGATCCACGAGATAAATCGGTGGGTTTCTGTAGCCTTGACATAGAAGCTCTGGGTCTTTTTAGTGATTTTAGCGGCGGCAGCGGTGTCGATCTCATAGAATATACCGTAGCGCTCGATGGACAGCAACTCCAGCGCAGAGGCATGGCAGCGCAACTGCTGAGCGTATCGAGTCACAGTAGTTCCGCAGTCCGCACTGCTACTACGCCATGCCTCCCCAGATGTTTTACACCTTATAAACGCAGCGCAGAGTTTGTCCGCGGCAACAGCAGCAGGAGAAGCAGGAGGGGAAGTGCTGGTGCCTGTGTGATCTCGCCCGTCCTCAGCAGCTACTTCGCCGGCACCAGCCGAAACAGGAAAGGTACTGTGCAGATCTAGGGGCGCGACGCTGAACTCTAGGGGGGGAGGGGGCGGCACATCCACCATCAGCGGGACGGTGACATGGTCCCAGAATCCCCGCTCCTGTGCGAGGTGCAGCGCTGCCCTCCGCATCAGACCGAAATCGCGGGCCTGGGCGAGCAGCGTCACAAACCGATAGAGGGCGTGCAGCAGTAGCGGGCAGCGCGTGAAGAGCAGCTCTGCGGAGCCCAGACACTGCAGCAGCGCACGCAGCAGCGCGCTCGAGGCGAGGGCCGCTGGGGCGGTGCCTGTTAGTCCCAGACATTGCGCCGCGGGGCCGCTCGAGCCATCATCGCACTCTGCCACGGCCTTGTCACTGATACTGAGCAGCATGCACAGGGTTGCGGGGTGGCGCTGTGCAAGTATAAGAAGGAGCTGCATCACCTGTACCTTCAGTGCATCGCCATCTGCGGCGACAGTAGTACTAGAAGCCCCAGAGCCTGAGCCTGAGCTGGCGCTGGCGGAGAGCAGTCTGCAGAGGATCCCGCATAGGGGCACGATGTTGCCTGTGCCTATGTACTCGCTGAGGCTGGAGAAGGATGGCCCCACCGGCAGCGCTTGGACCACCTGCAGCAGCAGCCGCGCACTCACTGTGCGATGGGCCACCACCAGCTCCCGGCAGCTGGTGATCAGACTTCCCTCGCTAACAGAGTCAGCAGAAGCAGTCGTTGACCGTGTTGAAACCCGCAACTCATCCAGCATTCCAGCCAAGAGTGTCACGTACCGGCGCTGAGCGGGCAGGTCACTCGCATGCATCGAGGAAGTACCGATCCCACTGGAGCTTTGCAGAAGGGAGGATTGAGCGCCATCACTGCTGCTGCTACCAGTTTTGCTGCTGGAGATGAACAGTGTCATCAACCAGGGCAGCGCAGTTCCGGGGAGCAGTGCGTCGTGTAGGCGGTCATCAACGCACTGGTCACCGCCGCCCCGCAGCCCCGAAGCTCAGCATCCACGGCGCGTTGTTCTTCCGCTTCTCCTGCACCGACCTGGCCGTTGCTTAGAACGGCGGCGTACTCCAGCATGTGGGCGAGCAGAGAGGACGCCAAATGCGCCACACGCAGCACTAGCTCTACCAGCGCGTGCGACACCAGGGGCTGCCCGCTACGGAATGCCGAGAATAGCAAGGGTAGGCACCCCATATTACCACTGCCAATGCCACCGCCACCGCCACCGCCACCCCCACCACAAACAGTTTGAGCGCGGTCACCACTCTGCTGGTGGTCAGGTGCCCCACTTCGAGATGTGTCTCCTCCACGTTGAAGCAGCTCCCGAAAGGTTCTGGGTCTGCTGCTATCCACCCGAATGATCAAGGAGGAGAAAGAGGAGGAGCTGGAGGTGGTGTCGGCGGGGGCCCCACCGCCGGTGCAGATCGCGATTACGGCGGGCAATAGAGAGAGCTGCACCAACGACTCCAGGAACTGCGCGCTGCTGGCGGCGTTGAGCATCAGGTGGTAGGCGGGGCTCTCCGCCACGGCCGCCGCGGTGGCAGCATTGCTGCAGTGTGTGAAGGCCGCCTGCATGCTGCTAAGGCAGTCCAGCAGCAGCGAGCAGGTGCCCTCAGGTCCGACAGGCAGCGCGTCAGGAGCCCGCACGAGATGCGTGTACTCGTTCAGCAGAAACACCACCGTGGTGCGCATGAGATCGACCTCTCTCACCCCCAGCCTGCGAGACGGAACGCCCCCCGCTGCAGTGGCCGCTGACGACTGCTGTCCCGGAGCAGCCAGGCCATCGGTGAACTCGGAGCGCCGCAGCACAGAGCGCAGCTGACTCCGGATGCGTGCCAGAGCAGAGTCGATGGGCGCCCGGTGCGCATGCGTGGAGGGGTCCTTTGCGCTGCTGACAGGGACTGGCTGATGGGCAACGTCAGCCCCGGTTACAAGCTTCAAGAACTGCAGCACATCGAGTCTATAGTGGTCCATATCTTTGCTGCTATTTCCAAGACTGTTGCGGTTGCCACCGAGTCTGCCACTGCTGTTGCCACAACTGCTGCTGCTTTGGTCAGCTGGTTGGAGTGGATGGAGCAACCCGAGGGCGCTGCACACATCCACCAGCTCCTTCGACGATATGTCAACCTCGAAGTCTACAACAAGCACTCTAGCCAGTGTGTCGATGCGGAGGGATGCGGAGCCAGCAGCAGAAGAAGCTGCTGCTGCTATAGAGGACGAATCAGCACTGCGAGGCTGATCCTGATCCTGCACCTGCAACAACAGGCGGAAGAGCTGCAGGACTGGCGCATTGCTGATACTCCAGAGCGGGAAAAGTGTGAACCAGGCGGCGCTCAGATCGTTGACGTGCGCGAAGACAGGCTCTGTGAGGTGCGGCCAGCGCATGGCCACGGTGTGGAGCTGCTCCAGCAGGCTGTCTCGGTGCCCCGTGTCAGAGAGCAGCGCGTGCTCGTGCAGGCCCAGAACAGTGTGCGAGTAGGTGGCTGCACTGAAGGCCCACTGACGGGACACGCTGAACAGAGTGGCGAATAAACCGCTAGATGCCAGGAACAATGCTCTGGCCTGTCCTATATTAATAGCAGTCCCTCTAGCTGCCCTGCTACCACCAGTTCCCCCAGCAGTAGCAGCAGCAGCCTGGCCCACTGCTGCGTTAGCAGCATGGATGGAAAGCACAAGCACATTCGCCGCAGCTTTGGTGATCACATCGCACAGGCTGAGTTCATAAAGCGCTGACTCCTGCGTGCTGGGCGAGCGCGCGCGCACCACCATCTCCTCAGCCACCAGCCGAGGGACGCCGATCGCCGTGAGCAGATCGAAGGAGGCGGACGCGGAGGAGTGCCAGTTCGAGGAGGGGCAGGGCGACCCGCGGAGAGCGTCGATGTGCACGTCGTGCTCCGACAAGACGGAGAAGTACTGCAGCAGGTTAAGCTCGCGCAGCAGGGTGTAGAGAGCCACTTCGTTCCACTTGGTGCTGATGAATACGATGTTCTGTGGGCAGCCACTGAGCAGGCGGTTCAGCAGCGCAATAACTGCGGGCACCTGGGCGCCTAGGTCAGGGTCCTGCTCTAGAGACGCACTGGTAGCGGCGGTGAGCTGCATAAGCATCTCCACCAGCACCGCCCACCACACGTACTGCTGCCCGTGCCACTGCACAAGGGCGCGGCCAAGTGAGCGAGGTTCCGCCTCACTCAGCCCCATAGAAGAGAGGCCGAGCCCGGCGCCATCCAGCAGCTCTTGCGCATCGCCGGAGAAGTCAGTGCTGAGCACTGTGCCGTATGCGAGAGCCTCGGGCTCATATAGAGACGAGCCTCGCAGATGTGGACGGGTGCTGCTTGTACCACCTACCCCCAGCCCCTCCGCAGCGCCAAATGGAATTAGCTGATGGTGCTGGTGCTGGTGCCGCATGTGGCTGCCACTGCTGGGTTGTTGGGAAAGCACGCGGGCAGCGTAGCGGGCTGCATCATGGGCAGGCACCTTCATCGCCGCGGTGCCAGCTGCCACAGTCCCGCCGTGTTCCCTCACCCACCGGTACGGCCGATCCCACTGAATAGGGGTGCTCCAACCACGCAAGGAACTCCCGCGGAAGTCAGCAGCAGTGGAGGGAGCTACTTCAAGTGACTCAATGTCATTTGCTACTACCTCCACATTGCGGGCGTTGCTGCCGAGGTGCACGCTGGGGAGGGTCGCGCGGAACACCAGACTCTCTAGGGGCTCATAGGTGATGAGTGGGGCAGGCTGGTTCAATATCTCCTGCGCAATGCTGGCGCACGCTGCGGGCGAGCAGGCCAATGCAGCAAGCATGCGCAGCAGGTAGATCGGGTCGTGCGGCGTGCGCTCCACTAGGATCTGCACCAGCCTGCACAGAGGGTATGAAGCAGAGGGAGCCTCCGCAGGTCGCATCGACGCAGTACTTCTGTTCGCCCAGTCCTGCTGCTGTCGCTGATGCTCTTGCAGCTGGGCTTGCCAATCCCGCCAAGATGACCAGAACACGGCGCAGAGCTCAGGGTCCGCTCCGTAGGTGAGCTCAACCAGGGTGGAGACATTGCCCAACTCGTTGATGGCACCTGCGTCGTGCTCGTCGAGGGTCACCGTATGAACGAGGATGTTCGTGAGCTCCTGCAGCACCGAACAGTAGTGAAAGCGGTTCGCGCCACTGCTTCCGCCATTCCCACTCCCATTGTTGCTGCTGCTCGTTGAGGGCACGAACTGGAGTGGTGCATGCACTAAATGAGCATGGGCGTCTCTGGAGGCGACCAGCATGCAACTGCGGATGCGGCGTGTAGCGCTGGCGGTGTGGCGCCGGCCGGACGCATCCACCACCATGTCGCTGTCACCGAGGTTCTCTCGCACCATCGCCACCAGTCCGTCAAGCACTTCCTCGCGACCCAGATCCAGGGCTGTAACTGGCAGCAGCTTCGCGCGTGGGACGAAAGTGCTCAAAAATAAGTTCCATAGCCACAGCGTCACCTTGATGGCTGGTTGCTGTAGCAGCGCCGAGCCACTTGCAGCCTTTACCCGCGTGTTGAGTGCCAGAAACTGCCGCTGATGCTCCTCTCTGTGAGCCTTGGCCTGTGCTCCCTCCAGACTCCTAGAAAGCAAGTCAGTGGTAGAGTCGAGCGTTTCCACTACGGTGAAGGCATCCGGGGCCTGGCCTTCGAAGACCGGATGGTCCAGCATTAGTTCAGAGTTGGACCCGAATGCCCTCCAGAACTGAAAGCACTCAGCGAAAAGCACCACAAACTTGAAGTTCACTGCAAGAATGCCTGCTTGTACCTTCTCGACCTCCAGGCGCATTGCGCGGTACAGCAGCGACTGCAGCGCGCGGTTGGTGTCGACTGCCAGCGGCTGCGTGACAAAGCGCTTCACTGCGTGCGCCAGCTGCTCAAGCCCCAAGCTCTGCCTCGAGTAACCCAGCAGAATCAATGTGTCCACCACGTTGCCAATCTCGCGCAGGTAGGCAGTCGCCCAGGCCTTGTCATTGCTGTGGGCGAACTGCACCAACGCCTGGCCCGGGTGGTGCGTCAGCAGACCCAGCTCCGAACTGCCTGGGCGCCAGTCTCGCAAGTAGTCCGTATAGCTCAACAAACGCGATACAAGGCCGCTGGAGGGGGACGGGGAGGGGGGAGGGGGGAGGAAGAAAAAGGAAGAGATGGGGGATATTTGAAAGTAAAATTGCAATTCATAATGGCACAAGGGGGAAGAAAGATAATATAGGTAGACATGGCTTTTATTCTAAGAGACCAGACAAGGTGTGTATGGGCAGTTTAAAGCCCACCGCAATGGGAGTTAAGGTAACAGGGTTGGAACCGAATTAATCTATGACTGCAGCTGTGACTGCTGCGATAATTAGTGGAACCACTCACCCTTGCATGAATCTCTCTACGTGTGTGGCGGCCTGCTGGTGGTATGCGTGCTCGCCATCCATATCAACACGCAGCAGCTCCTGCAGCAGCAGCCAGTGGTTCTCGTGATCTGCAACGTATACCTCACGTGCGCGCCCAAGCTGCTCCAGCGATACCGTGGCTGCTGTGCCTGTCGCGCCCGCCCGCTGGTCGGGGGAGAACACGTCATGCAACACGGTGTTTAAGCAGTGCTCCACGCGAGATTCCTCCAGGCGCAACACGTCGCTAAAGAGCCAGCATGAGATGAGGGGGGAGATGGTAGTTATCCAAATAATGAAATTAAGCATGTGTGTTTAAGTAGAAATCGAGGTAGGGAGGGAGGGATTGAAGGGACCACCCGCTAGGCGATCATCATGACGGCGAAAGGGAGCAACTATCAAGAAGCAAAAATAGTCACACACCAACAGCAATAATGGGTATTTTTACTGCGGGTGCCGTTTACCTCACTGATAATATGAAGTTCAGCTCGTCTGGCTTGTCAGCTTTCTGGCGCCGAAGTGCCTCACGCGAGCGGTCACTCTGCGGGGCGCAAAACACAGACTCCTGGGGTGCATCATAACGCATAACGCATTGCACGCATGACATCGACTAAGATTAGTGCGGTACATAGCAGCAGTTAGAGGCGAAGCAGGGAAAATAAAGGCCAGGCTAGGGCAGAGTGGAGGTAGATTGGAGGTAGAGCGAATGCCACAATCTGAAGCTGAGTTTGAGTCAGGTACAAGCACTAGATTCCATACCTCAAGCAAATGGTCAATGCACTTGCTCGCGACACCTTGCAGTAGATCAGACTTCGTGACACTACCTGAGCTAACGCCCAGCTCATCAAGTATCTTGAATATCTATACCAACAATTAGTAAATATAATGTTCTATTACATGGCACGGTTGGTTTGTTTCGGGGGGGGGGAATACGTCGCAATCATGTGATTGATTTCGCGAAGTACTCGCTTCATACCTCGGCGGAACTCAGCATCGTACTATGATATCTATCAGGGCGTCGGCTTAAGTTTTCCTTTCCTAGCTATTTCGCCACTTGGAAGTATCAGCAACTCGTGGTACTCGTATTACAATCCTGGTGTGGGCACAGCAACTTTTCGGAGGCAACTGGAACCACCCAGCTGAAAGCAATAGATAAAACGAAAGTGCTTGTTGTTAAAAAAGCAGCACAAGTCAGTATAAAGAGACGTGACTGCAGGAATACGTGATAAAGTTAAGAAGATACATACGATAAGGAACAAAAAAAACTGAACTATTAGCAATCCCAGAATCTACAGCACTGGTATATTTTACGACGTTGGATTTCTGGTGCTGGGATTTTTCAAAAAGTGCTGGCCCAGCAATTTTTTTGGGTGGTGGAATTTTTATTTATGATATTATGATGTGGTGGAGGTCTCTGCTGCTTCGGCAAGTAACCAAATCAATCAATCAATCAATGATACATAATACTGTACCAGGTTCTCGTGTCATAACTTTAGTATCGAACTCGTATCGTATTCATCCTGACATACTGTGAATAAGTCAATTAGATCAAATCAGTATCTTTGACAAGGTCAAAGTCATCCTATGCTGCAAACGGAACCTGTTCGTGTGTACAAGCCGGAGCAAGATTGGTTTTTTAATCCTCTTTTTCGGCAGTTACGATTAAATTTATGAAAGATGAAGAGTATATTTCAAGCCCAGACACTGATTGCCAAAATAATTCTGATAGCTACTTGCCTTATACTCATCCTATGTGAGGTTAGCGCTGGTACACTGTATGATGTGCTCGGTGTTACATCTTTGGCTTCGCCCGATGACATAAAGAAGAGCTACCGTATGTTGGCTATGAAGTTTCACCCAGATAAAAATAAGGATGACCCCAACGCACATTCGAAGTTTGTCGAAATATCCAATGCTTACGAGATTCTAGGTGATCAATTAAAGCGCCGTCAGTATGATGCCGAGTTGAGATATACGGGACAGCCGGGAGCCTCCAGTTATGGCAGATCGGCATCATTTAACGATTGGGAATGGAGCCAGCCAAATAGCTATAGGTCATGGTATAGCAGTAGTCGGAGTAGGAGGGGGTCACACTCAGCGCGGCGGGACTTCCAAGAGGAATTATTGCGTGACTTTCAGGCTGGGTTTGTCAAGAGTGATTCTGGCTCTACGGGTCCGAGGGGTCACACCAGTGGTTCTAGAGGCAGCGGCAGTAGTGGCGGTGGAAGTAGTAGAGTGCACTACACTGCTACAGCTGAAGGTGATGAATTCGTCAAGACTTATTATTTCCAGTTCCCTAATTCAGACAACTATGGCACGAACAGTAAGCAGTGGGGTGGATACTCGCACGGATCATATCATAGGAGGCCTGAATGGGGCCACAGTGCAAACAGTGATGGTTTCTTATCAACAAGTCCTCTATCCATTTTTATCTATAGAATCCTTTGGTTAGCATTCATGATTATGATTGTGATACCAGTATTATTTGGGTGATATTAGATGCGCTAGGTAAAGCAGTTCTGTTACATAGCATGCATCCGACAGAATCATGTATGGGTACTTACTATGATCCAAATAATACACTATTATAGCCCAAAACTTATTTTTTAAGTAGTTCCTACGTGTGCTGGTTTTCTTTAACTGAATTACTCTCCATCATTTTATTTGCTTATTTCACTATTCCGATACTTCATCGCCATCTTTCGTCACCGTCACTACAATCATAGCCATGTTATCTAATGCCACAGTGTGACAAGCAGCAAGTTAGTTAAGCATGCGACGTGACCTATAATCTCACTGAAGCTCATGCGCCGTTTAACCTTTCGCCTAATCGTACATTTAATAGAATCTCCCCAGCAGAGATGATCGGGCGATACTAAAGTCATCATACCCGTTGGTGTAAGAGGTTAAATTATAATTTCATGAGCAGACCATTATGAAGTCATATTCCAGTAACTTAAAATTATAATTTTAAGTTACTGGAATATGATTCCATGGGATTTACTGTATGTATGTTGTGATCTGACAAGTTGAAAATTGCGTATAGGTCGATATAATATTAACATCACAAAATATTCCCTGGGTCCCACCTATCTTGGGATTTTCTAAATCGAACCATCACCAACGAAAAATCACGAGACAAAAAAAAGGAGAGACAAGCAGCAGCAGCAAGGAGAAAGCAACGCAGTGTTTTTCTGAATTTTCTGGATCTCCAGTCTGAAGTAAAACACGGGCTAAGTTATCTTTGGGTGCTTCCTTGCGATGTACTGATGCAGAGTGCCAATAAGAGTCTTCTTCTTTATAATAAAGGTGCAGAAAGTGACGATTTCTATTAGGTGGTTAGCCTCTTTATTGCGTCTTGATACTATTTTTTCCCTTCTCGTTAACAGCAAACCATCCAGGTGAAATCGAGCAATGAAGAAGACAACGAAGAAAACGCGTAGCCGAGAAGATAGATTCCAACGAATGGGCAAGTGGGGTGATATAAAGTTTCACATGAGAGGATTATCCGCGTTGGAACAAGCCGCAAAAGGATATCTTATCGATCAACGACCATTTTTCTTCCCTCCAGCAGCGATCGGCAAAACCACGATCGAGGAAGTTTTTGTTTCGCAGAAGGAATCTGTAGAGTCAGCATTACCCCTTTCTCCTCGAAGGCGTCCACGAGAAGATAATGAACAAGACAAGTGCAAGAAGCATAGAAGCTCGAGTGCTTTTCTGTCAGACCAGACAGAAATTGTGCCTTCTGAAAATCAAGAAATCGGATCTTCGGTTGGACTAGGGACTGATCAGGGGACGCGGGTCGATGCCCCCCTGGAGCCCAAGAAATCCCACAAGCGGCGTGGGGGCAGTGATATATCATCGCAACATTTCGAGGATGCTCTGGCTTTTTACTTTGCTCACGACTACGAGAAGACTGAGAAAGGGCACAATATCACCGCCGCTGCGCTCAAGTTTGACATCGATTCGAATAGCTTCTATTACGCCGTGTCGCGCAGTTGTGCTCGTGAAATTGAAGCCGTTGACTTTGCAGAGGAGACTGTATCCGCATTGCGCAAAGAATGGTATGATCGTGCCGTTGCTCTATATAAGCAATCCGCACTGTCGCTACGAGCTGTTGTAGCCCACATCAATGACGAGATGGGCAGCTCGACTGCATCTAATCCTGTTGGCGATGGGATTGACTTTGTATCCATGCATAAGTATATCTATGGGTAAGAATCTTGATGAAAATTAGGGTCTTGGTGACTAGTGGCCCCTATCCCTTGCAGCCACGAGTACACGCCGGGCAGTGCGATATAAATTGCCTTTCTCCAGACTATCTAGTCTGTACTGTACTGTTTGATAGTATGTATAGGAATATATATTTTCTTTTTGCACTTTTAAGCAGCTTTTCCCGGATGGGTTACTCTTGTTAATATTGCAGTAAAATCGGTGGATATGGGCGCGCGCGCAAGGGGCTTCCTAAAAAGATGTTGTCCCAGACAGCATCAGTTGGAAACAGCAAAAGCAGTAAAAGGCGCAGAAAGGAAGGAAAGGTGGTTGGATCGAGTAATGCTGTTGAAGGAACGGCATTGCTTGATAACATGGAGAGCAGCTCCGTTCCACTCGCGCTTTTGTCTGCCGTTGACCCGACCGCTGTAGTTGACCCCACCGCTGTAGTTGACCCCACTGCTGTAGTTGACCCCTCCGCTGTAGTTGATCAAGCTGCTGCGAGTAGTTCAGGGGCAACCTCAAACCCAAACCCCGCCACAGGACTCCAATCAACTGAAATTCTAGCTGCTTCTGCTCAGAACTCAGTTCCTGATGATGTTTTGGCTACATCCCAGCATGTAGCTCCATCAACCGCTCAGGCATCATCGCAACCGCAGCCAATTGACATCAAAACTAGCTGCCGAGCTGCGTTGGAGGAATACTTCAATCGTGAATACGAGCACCCCTCCTCTGCACACTTGTCCACCCTGCTGGAGAGGTACGGAGTCAGGCGCGATGTGTTCACCTCCATGCGCTCCCAACAATGCTCTGCCATGGTCTTGACTATTAGGCGCGCCAGCTCGGGCGTGCGTGCGGCTTTCCACTCCGCATTGGAGCAGCTGCGTGGGGGTGAAGCCCGGCCGCCGGAGCGCATGTGCACCATGCGACAGGTGCTCCATACGCTCAACCAGCAGCTCGAGCTCTACTTTCAAGAGTCTCAGAAGCAGCAACTGATGCGGCTGCAGCCGGAGAAGGCATCAACAGATGAGCTGACCGATGTAGCGCAAGCAGCTTTTCGAAAGGCATCCTACGCTACTCTTCATCGCTTCGTTTTCGGGTAAAGTATGCCTTCGTTAGCTATTGTGTCCTTCTGAGCATGTTATTATTTGAAAAAGTTTCCACCGGTATTATATGTAGAGCTTCACCATTTCAATGTCCCTACTACTAGTGCTTCTACATAATTTTTACAACCACTGCTGGTGCTCAGACGACAATTTATACTTCTTCCTGTTGTTTTAATAATTAATCCTTCTCCTGCTGCTCTTCCAGTCGGATTGGAAAATACAGCAGGAAGACAAGCCCTGCACTTCCCCAGCCCGATGCTCCAGCATCAACTCCACCACCTGAGGCGTTCTCCAGACGCCGGCGCCGAGCTCCCGCGTCGGAGATGGTCAATCTGCGGACAGCTCGTCTACAACTGGAAAGGATGCAAGCTTGCGGGAGGATGTCCAAGGAACGAGCTATCTCTGATGGAGAGGGACAGGAAGCAGGGGAGAAGAAGAAGAATGAAGAGGAGGAGGTGGTTGAGGTGGATGAGGCAAGACAGGAGCCGGAGAAGGAGGCAGGGGGAAAAAACGGCGGTGGTAGTGGTAGTAGTAGTAATGGTAGTAGTGGTGGTAGTGGTGACGGCAATGAGGCAGCTGTGAAATGCTCTAATATACAGCTCAGTGGCAAACATTCTCTGGGTCTCGCCATCACAAATTCTCTCGGCGAAGAGAGAATCGATACGATCAATAGTGCAGCTGATGCAAAGGGCGACGAAGACGACGAGGGTGGCGAGGGTACCGAGAATAGATCTCAGATGAATAGTCAAGCAGGATCGCCATCGCCACCAGGGTCAAGGGGAAGGTCGGGGTCGGGGTGCCAGTCTGCGGTACAGTTCTATTTCGCTCAGCCTTACGAAGACTTGGCTGTGAATGTCACACGGGTGGCGCAATTGTACGGCATCGCTCGCAGCACGGTATGTAACAGCAACAACGTTGCACCGAATGTGTCGCGGCTGACCCAAGATAGTTATTTATCCACATAATATGTTTCATAATATAATCATGAAAACTTCTTTGTGCACCGGTTGCGATAAAATTCAGTGACCCATGTGTGCTGCTGATTCTTTGTGCACCGTTTGCGATAAAGTTCAGTGACCCATGTGTGCTGCTGATTCTTTGTGCACCGTTTGTGATAAAGTTCAGTGACCCATGTGTGCTGCTGATTCTTTGTGCACCGTTTGCGATAAAGTTCAGTGACCCATGTGTGCTGCTGATTCTTTGTGCTCCGTTTGCGATAAAGTTCAGTGACCCATGTGTGCTGCTGATTCTTTGTGCACCGTTTGCGATAAAGTTCAGTGACCCATGTGTGCTGCTGATTCTTTGTGCTCCGTTTGCGATAAAGTTCAGTGACCCATGTGTGCTGCTGATTCTTTGTGCTCCGTTTGCGATAAAGTTCAGTGACCCATGTGTGCTGCTGATTCTTTGTGTTTCGATACAATCATATGACTGCCTTGCCCCGCATCGCTTTGCAGCTGGTAGGTGCAATCCAGCGTGCCTGTGCTGCCGAAGCTGCACACGTGCGAAGCAGTCGATGGGTCGGTCCGCAAGGCCTGCAGGCGCTGTACCAACGCGCAACTGCTTCTGTGAGGAGTGGCGAGCACACAGTGGCAGAGATGCGCGCCATCATCAACAACGTCATCCCGCAGTTCGACCAACCCCTACCCGGCGAAGGAGAAGAAGGATCCTCCCAAATGGACACTTCTATCGATGGAAGCAGTGGGGTCCCGGTAGGGGAGAAGCCTTACCCGGTTACTTACGAATCGCTACACATGTACATCTTTGGGTGAGTCTACTTGCACACCTTGGTCGTATTGCTATTATGTAACAATTTGTTGATCTTTCAATTCAATGCTTGTTGACAGCAAATTGACTGCTTGCTTTCTATGTTTCAATAAATATGCAGTGAGCTGGGAAAGTACCGCGGTACCAAACCTAGCGGCAGTGGTGGCATTACCAGCGACAAAGCGCCGAAACTTGGTGTACATGTTGCTGCAGCAGATGGACAAGCAGTTACAGGCGTAGATATAGATCAGATTGCACCGAAGAGAGTGCCGGTGTCGGTGTCGACTGGGGGCGTGCTTCAATACTGCGCGCCTGCTAGCACTGCCTCGAAGGCATCGCTAAGACTTTGGAAGCAGCAAGCCCGCGAGATCGGCGAGTACTTTGCCCTGGACTATGAGGACCCTCGGCTGTCGCTAGTGGGGCAGCAGGCTCAGCGCAAAGGTGCCTCCTCCTCCTCCTCCGCAACTTCTGCTGCTCCCTTTGCTGCATCTTCTGCTGTTGCTGCCTCCTCCTCCGCTGTCGCAACACCAGAAGCAGTCACAGATGAGTGTACTGAAAGTTGTGTGTCGGTAGCAACAGCAAAAGCAGCGGGAAAGAGAAAGGGGGAGTACAGTGAGCAGCTATCGATCAAGACACTCGCGCTGGAGTGTGGACGGGAGGTGGCCATGGTGCTGGCCAGTAGTGCTGAGGTGCAGAGCTGCTATCAGCGTGCATTAGAAGAGCTACGGGCAGCTGTGCTCGCCTCCGGTACCAGTAGCACTGCCAACACCACCAGTAGCACTGCCAGTAGCAGCAATGGACCAACCAGTATCTTTAGTGTGCCCACTCTCCGTCTCATTGCTCGCCGCTACTCGGATGAGTTGAATCAGATTCACGATTATGAAAGCACTGGTGGTAATAGCAGTGACAATGGCCACAGCAATGCAGCTTTGTCAAGTACCGATAAGCAGCTTCAGGCCTACGGGTCACTTCATAAGTATGTATACGGGTAAGAGGCTAAACTCTGTGGTACTTATGAATCACGAATATATATACTGGTCGTTGATATGCATAACATATGTCTCCCCCTCACCACTTTTAATGACAGGCACTGTGGACCGTACGTGGCTCTGTGCAAGGGCGAGTTGCAAGCGCAGACAGATGCAGCGGTGCAGTTCTACTTCCAGCAAGAGTACGAAGATCCGCAACTGCTGTCCATCGCCGCTACTGCACGGCGCTTCGAGCTGGAACACCTCATAAACACCGCCGCAGCTGCCTCCAAGTCAGCAGCAGCAGCAGCAGCTGGATCAGCCCATGCGGCAGCCCAGTTGACCACGTCTAGAAAATCATCGTCGGGCACGAGTGTGGGAGCGAGAAGGCTGAATACTGCTTTAGAAAAGGCTGCGCTTGCAGAGATGCGCGAGGTGGCTCAATGCGGACTCGCCACTCACTACGAGCAGGCGCTTACTGCTCTCGTGCAAGCTCCCGACAGCACCACGCTGCGCGATTTGTGGATGGCCTTGCGGGTCAATGCGCGCAACGCTTGCGTGGATAAAGATATTTACCAGTTCGTCACGTATGCATCCTTCCATCGATATGTGTTTGGGTAAGTAAGTAACTCTCCGCGTGCGCTTAGTATTCTCGGAACTGCTCAATGTCACACCTTTGTTCTATGAGGGCCACAAAGATTGTCTTAATGCTGCCGTATTTTTTTCCTATACAGCTAAAATCGTTCCACTTATTATAAATTATACTGCTTGATTGCTTGCTTACGAATGTTCGCAGTTCTGTCGGCACGTACCGCCAAGTCAAAGCTCAACTCGAGAAACATCTGAGGGCTGAAAAGGCTAAAAAGCAGCGAGACTCGCAGCTAGAGTGTGGGACAGATGTTGTGCATACAGCGATTGATCAGCCTGATTCACAGTCACACACTCAGTCAGACACTCAGTCAGACACTCAGTCAGACACTCAGTCAGACACTCCGTCAGAGACTCTGCAAGACACTCAATCAGGTACGCATCCACCCGCACTGTCAGGGGCCCAGCCAGATGCGCAGTCAGGCAGTGTGCTGTCAGGGGCACAGTCAGATGCGCAGTCAGGCAGTGTGCTGTCAGGGGCACAGTCAGATGCGCAGTCAGGCAGTGTGCTGTCAGGGGCACAGCCAGATGCGCAGTCAGGCAGTGTGCTGTCAGGGGCACAGTTAGTTGCGCAGTCAGGCAGTGTGCTGTCAGGGGCACAGCCAGATGCGCAGTCAGGCAGTGTGCTGTCAGGGGCACAGCCAGATGCGCAGTCAGGCAGTGTACTGTCAGGGGCACAGTTAGTTGCGCAGTCAGGCAGTGTGCTGTCAGGGGCACAGTCAGATGCGCAGTCAGGCAGTGTGCTGTCAGGGGCACAGTCAGATGCGCAGTCAGGCAGTGTACAGTCAGGGGCACAGTCAGATGCGCAGTCAGGGGCGCAGTTAGTTGCGCAGTCAGGCAGTGTCCTGTCAGGGGCACAGTCAGATGCGCAGTCAGGGGCACAGTTAGTTGCGCAGTCAGGCAGTGTGCTGTCAGGGGCACAGTCAGTTGCGCAGTCAGGCAGTGTGCTGTCAGGGGCACAGTCAGATGCGCAGTCAGGCAGTGTGCTGTCAGGGGCACAGTCAGATGCGCAGTCAGGGGCACAGTTAGTTGCGCAGTCAGGCAGTGTACAGTCAGGGGCACAGTTAGTTGCGCAGTCAGGCAGTGTGCTGTCAGGGGCACAGTCAGATGTGCAGTCAGGCAGTGTGCTGTCAGGGGCACAGTTAGTTGCGCAGTCAGGGGCACAGTTAGTTGCGCAGTCAGGCAGTGTACAGTCAGGGGCACAGTTAGTTGCGCAGTCAGGCAGTGTACTGTCAGGGGCACAGTCAGATGCGCAGTCAGGCAGTGTGCTGTCAGGGGCACAGTCAGATGCGCAGTCAGGCAGTGTGCTGTCAGGGGCCCAGTCAGATGCGCAGTCAGGCAGTGTTCTGTCAGGGGCACAGTCAGATGCGCAGTCAGGCAGTGTGCTGTCAGGGGCACAGTTAGTTGCGCAGTCAGGCAGTGTACAGTCAGGGGCACAGTCAGATGTGCAGTCAGGCAGTGTACAGTCAGGGGCACAATTAGTTGCGCAGTCAGGCAGTGTACAGTCAGGGGCACAGTCAGATGCGCAGTCAGGCAGTGTACAGTCAGGGGCACAGTCAGATGCGCAGTCAGGCAGTGTACAGTCAGGGGCACAGTTAGTTGCGCAGTCAGGCAGTGTGCTGTCAGGGGCACAGCCAGATGTGCAGTCAGGCAGTGTGCTGTCAGGGGCACAGTTAGTTGCGCAGTCAGGCAGTGTACCATTGTCGAGGACTCAAGCACTTGACTCTTCATCCTCCTCCATAGACTTCGGGCACAATAGCATGCCCGTATCTGCAACAACTGCTGACTGCACTGCCCACCCCAATGGCAGTGTCGACACTTATTGTGTTGAAGGAAGCAGTAGTGGCGCTCATAAAGGTGTAAACGCCCGTAAAGGAGGTTGTGCTGGGAGTGGTGCCTTTGGTAAAGATGGTGTCGGAGGTGGTGGGGAATGGGGAGGTATTGGAGGTGTTGGGGAGGCGGGCCAGCCTCGGCGTAGGGGGCGACCATTAGGCTCTAAATCCGCACCCAAGACGCGAATAGATAGCCGAGGAAGGAGGAGGAAGGAGGAGAAAAAAAGGGGGAATAAAAAGGAGAAGAATATGGGAAACAAGGACAGCAACATTCCTCTCCTACCTCTCGCCGCACTGAGGCGGCAGCATCTAGAGCAAGCCGTGAAGATTTACTTCGCGGGTGAGTACGAGGACCCGGGTCTGAGCGTGGCGGGAGTAGAGCGCAGCTTCGGCCCGCTGGTGAATGGGCGGCTGCAGCGCATGCTCTTCAAGGAAGCGGTTGCCGAGGTGTGTCGGGTCTGTCGATACGAAGACGCTCATAGTTCCAAGGAATTGGGTGCCGGCAGCAGTGGTGGTGGTGTCAGTGGTGGGAGCAGCAATGGGAGCAGCAGTGGTAGTGTTGGTGTCTGTGGTGAGATTGGTAACAGCAGCCAGCCTTTGCAGCAGATATACGAGACAGCGTTGGCACAGTGGGCTAATAATAGTATCTTAACCCTTCGCCAGGCCGCAGAGCGGTGTCAAATATGCCGCTACTGCTGCAAGGGACAATCAGGCTACGAGTCGCTTCACAAATATGCTTTCGGGTAAGTTCATCAATCACTCATTGTTTCATTTTAAACGCATGTATTATCGGTGCCTATTGCATATCTGTCTAGGTCAATTGGCATCTACCATAAAGGTCCCACGGGCCGTGACTTCGCCCTGCAGCGCCTCTCTGCGTGGCTGCGTCAAGAGAAGTCCGCCCTGCTGATGCTTGAGCCCTCTGCGCTAACAATGGCACATGCCCGAGCAGCTAAAAAGCAAGCTGTACGGGTACTACCTGTACCACCTCCACTCCTTGCACCACCTTCACTACCTGCACCACCTCCACTCCCTGCACCACCACTAACTGCACCACCTCCACTCCCTGCATCACCTCCACTCCCTGCACCTTCACCAACTGCACCACCTCCACTCCCTGCACCTTCACCAACTGCACCACTTGCTGGACCGATGCCCGGGGTAGCCCTGCCTGCAGCATCTGGGGTGCTGAATCGAGTTGCCGCTCTTCAAGCCCCAACTTCCACA